>APFE030770010.1:11629-75651 GCA_000404065.3 Pinus taeda | reverse complement strand
CAAACTCTATCTTCACAGGTTCCTTTTGTTGGACTTCATGTTTAATAACATCTTTCACCTCTCTGAACACCACATCTTGACTGTACACAACCTTCCTTGTTACTGGGTTCCAGAGCTTATAACCCTTTAAACCATCCTTATACCCAATAAAGATGCACTTTTCAGATTTACTATCCAACTTGGTTCGTTTCTCCTTTGGAACATGTACATATGCATCACATCAAATACCCTCAGATGTGAAAGAGAGGGTTTCTTACCAGTCCATACTTCTTGTGGAGTTTATCCTTCAACGCTGATGAAGGTGATCTGTTGACCAGGTAACATGTTGTCTCCACCACCTCTGCCCAGAATTCCTGTCCTAACCTGACACCACTGAGCATGCTTCTTTACATTTCCATCAATGTCTTGTTCATTCTTTCTACAACTCCTTTTAGCTGAGGTGTATATGAAGTACTCTTCTGCTATGCTATACCACACTTCTTATAGAATTCTTCAAATTCCTTGCTGCAGAATTCTCCACCATTATCTGTCCTCAGTACCTTTATCTTCTTCTCTGTCTGATTTTCCACCAGAGCCTTAAATTCTTTAAACCTGTCAGAGACTTCAGATTTCTTCTTAAGGAAATATATCCATGTATTTCTTGAGAAGTCATCTATAAATGATACATAGTACACAGACTTACCCAGTGATGGAACTTTCACAGGTCCAAACACATCACTGTGCACAAGCTCTAATATTTGTTTCGTCCTCTTACCACCAGTGGGGAAACTCACCCGATTCTGCTTCCCATATACACAATTTTCACAGAAATCAAAATCCAGAGAGCTATTACTCATACCTTCTACCATACCTTTACCATGAAGTATTCGAAGGCCCTTCTCTCCAATATGTCCAAGCCTTTGATGCCACAACATGGGCTTCTCTCCAGAGACCACTAGATTTTCTACTCCATTTTCAGGAACCATAGAACTATTGCACCCGTCAACAACAGTGCTACCTTGCAGCTTGTACAGAGTTCCAATCCGAACTCCCCGCATCAATACCAGTTCGCTTCTCGAACCATCTTGGCAGGTATCCTCCTCGAACACTATCTTTTACACCTTGCATCATCCAAACTTGCTTACATTAAATCAGATTTCTGGGCCAGTTGCAGGAATATGCAGAACACCCGGAAGGGTTCTAACCCTTCCACCTTGTAACTTCAACTTTACTTTTCCGCGACCAATGATTCTAGCCTTCCTATCATCTCCTAAGAATACATCACCACCATCGTATTTCTCATACTCGCAGAACCACTCTCTATGGGGAGTGAAGTGAAAGGATGCACCTGAGTCAATCAACCATGCCTCATGATCTACATGTGTACTTGAAGAAGCCAAGTACACATCCCCACCTTCATCTGAGGTGGTTTTCGCCTCTGCAGAAGAAACATCATCAGATCCCTTTCCTTTATCAGGAGCTTTAGATTTACACTCCTTCTGAAGTGCCCTTCCTTTCCGCATTTCCAGCACACCACCTTTGTAGGTTTTCCTGGAGATTTAGATCTCCCACTCGATGACTTATTTTTTTCTGTTCTGGGACCGTCCTCATACAGACAAGGCATCACCATTCTGGCTGTCGATATTTTTCGGTCTCATCTCCTCCGTCAGCAAGGCTGAGACTATTTCATCAAACTGCAAAGCAGTTGCATTGCTACCTATTGCAATAACTAGAATATCCCACGAATCTGGTAGAGAACACAACAAACTGATGCACTTATCTTCATATGAAATTTTAATATCAATAGATGCTAACTGACTTACCACAGTATTAAATGCGTTCATATGCTCTGTCATCGAGTCTCCATCTTTCATCCTCAGGTTATACAGATTTTCCGTAGGAATAATTTATTCACCAGAGACATAGATTAGTACAAAGTCCCTAACTTGTCCCACAAAGCCTTCACCATAGCTTCCCCTGATACATTCAACAATACTGAATCTGAGACACACAATCATATTGTTCTCTTTGCCTTCCGATCCAACTTCTTCCATTCTTCATCAGACACTCTCGTTGGTTTAGTACCTGGATCTACCATGATCCATTGATCTTTATCCACCAACAGATCCTCCATCTTGAGTTTCCACAACTCAAAACTTTGACCATTAAATTTTTAGGTATTTATCTTTCCACTGTTTTCCATCTTCTTTCACCACCAGAATTGATCCTATAGATCTCTCATTGAACGGGGTCTACCATAGGCTAGAGCAAAACCCCTCAGCAACAAAGGCGTCCCCTTGAAGCTGAAACAACTATGATACCAAATGTAGTTTTCAGCCCCATATAGAAACTACCTGCATACGAATTCTAAAACACAAAAAATAAACAATGTGAGAGCATATCACATAAAACACATATACACAGAGATTTTTGCCTGGATCCCAAAAACCAGGACTACCAGCTTGATTTTTCATTATGTTCCTTTCAATGTTACAATACATATTTTAACATGCCAAAGAAACCAATACCATGGACCAAAAACCTTCACGTCTAAAACCATGGACCAAAAACCATCGCGTCTAAAACCATGTGCGAAAATCATGCACAAAACCATAGGTAGGTCTGCCCAACCTAACATAGGGTCCAAAACCAAAATTTTCCAAGGCGCTGCCCTGGACCCCATAGAGTGGGGTTATCTACACTCCTCAAACCCCCATGACTCCCCCCGCTACACAATCGGCACAATGAAGGGGGGGCTTTGCCCCCCTTCTAACCCCCTAGTTAACTACATGGGCTAGTCATGGAAAGAATATAAAACAAGCCAACAATTTGCACACTCAGATGTAGACTCAGGCCTCTGTGCACTCAACTGCAGAGCCTCGCCTTCTCTTTCAAATTACAGATCACAACAATTCACCCATAACACTGATTTGGATCTCAAAGATGATTCTCTTCTTATTATTTTAACCTGTATATACTATGACATCGAAGGGTTACATCATCAAAATACCATGGTACAAATACCATGGTTTCCCTAAAACAATAATCTATGTCCCAAAATCCAATTGATCTTTTACAAAATTATGTTCTTTTAGAAAAAGGAGGGGCTTCGACCCACCCCGAAGCCCTTACACTGCATGGTATATTTAATTATGCTTGACTACGCACTCCACTTCATTACTTGCTACATGCTCCACTATGCGCTCTACCCCACAAAATGTGGAGTCTTTGCCAAAACCTAGGCTAGGTTGGGTTGTGCCCAATAGGCCCCAACACTCACATGTGACTTGTCCCGAGTCACTCAACCAATTTTCTTCTAATATTCGTCGCAATGTTATTGAAGGAACTTTTGAACTACTACATAATGTCTGTGACCTGTTTTTATTTGCTATGCACTGCCTCTAGCAATGCTTCTGTCACAAGTTTTGTGCCCTTCTACATCATTGTTGTCTCTCTCTATCAAAGCTCTTAAATCTTTCCATCTACTGCTTGGGACAATTGGAGAGCCTCATCCTGCCATGGCTGAGTTCTCTTTGTCAGAAGATGCTCTTGCTTCCTCAACTCCTCTATCTTCTTCTGGAGGACATTTCCCTCATTGATATTTGTGAGCTTCTATGAGATTGGTAAGGTTCTCATAGTTTCCTGAATCTCCTCTAGCTTCTACTACTTCTACTGAATATTCTTTTGTAGTTTCTGCACATTTGGATCTTCCTACAATAAAGTCAAAATATGTAAACTTTCATCCAATAGCTTCCCACAATATGCCACTTTGCAAAGATGCCGACCATTACAACCTTCATGTCAGCCTCTCTCTGATCTCACACTTCCTATGGTGTGGTTGGCTGTAGCTTCATCTGTAGCTTGCTGGTCTTCATCTCATATGAAAATTTCACTTCTGTAATCTTATCCTTGTATCTTTTTACTGCAAGGCCGAGCTTCGAAACCTTGTCCTTCACTGGTTCCTCTTCTCAGACCTCAATGTACATAATCTTGTGGCATGTTGCTTGAACCACCTCCTTTAGCTTCTTCTATTGCTATACATCCTGATCGATCTCCTAGATTTCCTGGTTGGGCTTCTACTATAGGGAAGCTCACTCTCTTTATACCTGAATGTAACTTCGAAGTGAGTTGTTCGCACTGCTTCAACTCATCTATAATATCTTGATGCAACTTGTGTAATATTTGAGGTTGCACTATTGTGATGTTCATATTCACATACCTCCACTCTTTGGCCTACTATTGTACCTTGACAGAGTCAAATTGTAAGGCTCTAATAGGTATCCATGCTATCAACGCTGCAAGTGTAGGATTTATTGATCTTTCCTCTGCAATATTTTCCTATGCGTGCATTGAATATCTAACTGTCTGTGCCAATATCTTCAGTTCTGCAATGCACTCCTTGACACCTGTTAGAAGTGCGTTGTAGAGATCCTCTAACTTGTTCCATGATTTTGCCGTCACTTCCTAGATTTTACCCCTAATCTGATCGAAGTCTCCCTCAGTGAGGACCACTGGTGTTATTTCTTTTGTCTTGTATGCCTTTTGCTTCTTTTTTCATGTTGTGGTAGCTTCCACACATACCTTCCTCTTCTTTGTGATAGCTAGGTTTGTCTCTGTCTTTTCAGATCCTTTGTTCTTCTCATCACCTTTAGGAGGATCCTGGTGACCCTCGTCATATTTCTCCTCTTCTTTTGACTCATTCTCATCCTTATCCTTCCCACTTTATTCCCTGTGCTGTACGGTGTCCTCCTTTGTCAGACTCTTCTCTGTCCATGTCTCCAGTGCAGTCATCCACTCAGAAGATCATTGCTGTATCTCTACTAGGATATAATATTCTATCACTAAATATGACAGGGGATGCCATTTCTTCCTTATGTCCCTACGAGGTTGTATGTAAATTGTGTGGAAGTCAACCTTAAACTTAGCAATATTGCTATACTTCTTGTATAGGCTCGGTGAAAGGTGAGGGTGCTGGTTCACCAACATGTGTAGGTCCATATGGTATAATACAATTTTTTTTTTCTCTTTTGATCACATCGATTTAGTGGTATACCATAGTGAGGCATACTGCGAGAATTCACAAACGTTTGAGGGTACCAGAGGGAACTGCGAATATTCCGTCTCTCTCCATGTCAACATCACAATTATCAAAATTAACCATGCATAATGAAACAATGTACCTTTTTCTTGAGCCTCGCAACAATTGTCCATAAATTCTTGGCAAATATATGAAACCCAGTTGTATTGAATCCCATTAGCGCACTACGTAGCTAATGAAACCACCAGTGCAAGGAATTCATTAGCCCAACAATTCCTCATAATTTTCCAAGCCAATATATGTGTTGTGAAGTGAACTCCCTAGTCATTGATCGAGTTGAGATCATAATCTCGCTTCCCTTTTGTCATTCCAAACTTTTTATTCATGTTTTCTACTATGGCTCTATCCTGATCTTTCCCAACAAACTCTTTTGCGGTGTTTCGCCCTTGGTAAGGAAGTCTTGTGATTCTCCGTATTAGAATTGGGTCAATAAGGATCCTCTTCTGCATCCATAGACATCCATCATGCACCATCATGAGCAATTGTCTCACACAAGTCATTCTCCCTAGACTTCCGCTGAAGTGCGACAAATTCAACATATTCATCAAGCTTGACTTGACCAATCCAATTGTGCACTGCTGTGGTTCTAATATTGTCACACCACTCTTAGGGTAGTGTACTTGTTTTAAGTATATGTCTGGTGCAAAGTGTGGATATTTAATCCTATCATTGAAATCATAGTCCATGAACTCAGATGCGGAATCTTCCCAAGGGTTTCTCTAATGAGTCACAATGACTCCGACAATAAAGGCATGAAGGTGCCACATTTCACATCCTTCAACTCTTTTACTCAATTTTTGGTTTTCTTGGTGGAATATACAGTGGGAGAGGTGATGGAAACATTACGCCATCCATTTCCACTTGCACTTGATTTGCTTCTTCTTCACTGTCTCTTACTTTTTTGTGCTGCTTGATAGGTCTCTTATCCTGTTTCTTCTTCGTTCTATCCTATATGGTCATTTTCTTTCGTGGGGATCTCTATTGCATGCATGATGATGCTACTGTGGGTGAAGCTGCTGTGGGCATATCAACTGATGCTTCTTTAGATACTGCTTCCATGACTTTGGATAAACCCTTCTCACTAAATATAGGAATAAATTCTTTAGTCGTCAGGATATTCATGTGAAAATTTCTGCAACTTCTTCGCAATTTGAATTCTCAATTTAAAAAAAATGCCAAATATGGGTAGGACACAACTTTTTATAACAAATCTAAATTTATAACCCCATCATTAGCTCAGATTGTGTTCATTAATTGCATATCTATCCCTAGATCTGGTTAATTTGTCATCATAAATGCATCTTTCCACGTATTTTAACAGAAATTTTCTTTTTAACGGTCATATTTTTCATGCTAATTTTTACGCATCCCATATTGTAGTGAGCAACCCTTCTTACGTCAAAGCTATTTCTGTACCATATTTTATAGCCCAGTTCCCACTTTCAACTACAAGTGGCACTAAGATTTTTCTTCTTTCTTTAGAGCGAAGCTGTAGGGGCAAGGTTGTCCCTATACAACTTCAACCTACTACCATTTACTCTTCCTCGAACCAATTCTCCATTTAGCTTTGCTAATTGAACTGCATCTCCATAAGTAATATGCTTGATAATGTATGGGCCCAACTAATGCATCTTGAATTTTCCTGGAAATTTTACAAACTTACTGTCATAAAGGAGAGCAAGGTCTCCTATTTGGAACTTAGTCTACTTAATATGTCTATGATGTGAGGCCTTTTCTCTTTCTTTCTGTACCCGTTGATGGAATCCTGCTATAAATCTATCTTCCTCCAAATCAAGAAACTGCGACATTCTTTCCTCCATTATATCAAGGTCTGCCATATCTGTAAAATTTTCAATCCTCAAGCTAGGCACGATGTACTCCATGGGAATCAAAACTTCTTTCCCATAGAATAATCTGAAGGGTTTCTGACCTTTCAACGTTTTACATGTGGTCCTATAAGCCCATAATACTACTAGAATTCTAAGGTCCCAATCATCTCTATTCACATTGCATACCTTAGTAAGTGCATTCTCCAAAATCTGATTAAATGATTCTACTATTCCATTGGCCTGAGGGTGATAAGGGGTACTCTCTGATGATAAACTTGGAACTCCTTAGTCAATGCTTCAATAGTCTTATTTAGGAAATGTGGACCTTGACCAGTCATCAAAATATTTGGACATCCAAATCTAGAAAATATGTACTCAAAAATAAACTTCGCAACAGTCTCTATGTTGTAGTCCCTTACTAGTTATTCTTTGGCCCATCTTGTCAAGTAATCAGTCGATGTAATTATGTACCTTGCACCAGTCCTCTTTCCAGGTGGGTTGATGGGTCCAAAAAAATTAATGGCCCACTTATCAAAGGCCTAAAATGTAACTTGTGGTACCAATGGAATCTCATCTCTTCTGGAAGGCTTCCCCATTCTTTGACACACATCACATGCTCAGAAGTACTCCTTTGCATATTTATGTAGTGTAGGCCACTACAATCCTTATCTCAAAATCTTCTATGCAGTAGCTTTTCCAGCATAGTGTCCACCAACTGTGGCCCCATGAGCCTTTGCTAGAATCATTTGTCTTTCATGTTCAAGAACATACCTACGCAATATCTCATATGGTCCCATCTTATACAACTGTCCTGATATTAATGAAAAGTCAACTGCCTTAACCACTAATTCTTTCTTCTGCTGCGTAGTATACTCTGAAGGAGCCATTCCTGTGGTAAAAAACTGAATGATATCTGTGAAATGGTCATATGAAACCCTAATTGAAAATAACTGCACGCCAGGGAGATTATCCTCTATGCTGGTTGGTTCTTCCCCTATTTCTAGTCTTAACAAATGGTTAGGTCCTGCATTTAGTCTCCTTGGTTTAACAATGATATCAAAGTCATATTCCCGGAATAACAGCAACCATCTACAAATATTTCCTCCTAAGAAGGGCTTATTAGCCAAATATTTCAGTGTAGAATGATTTCTAAACATTTTAAAGTGTGACCCCAATAAATAATGTCTAAAATTCTACAAAGCATATACCATGGCTAGTCCTTCCCTTTCTATAGTGGTGTAGTTCTTTTCCACTTTAGATAAATTTCTACTTGCAAAAGCTATAGGATGATGAATTTCTCTTGCACCAGGTTGTGCTAGTACCACTCTCAAAGCTATACAAGAGGAATCCACATGGACAAGGAATTCCTTATTCGCATTAGGGAACACTTGTATAGGTGCAACTACCATTTTTTTCTTTCAATATGTCGAAGTTCTTTTGACATTATTCATTCCACTGAAAAGTTACATCCTTCTTCAACAGTTTCTCCATAGGCGCAATGATCTGAGCATACCCCTTGATGAATTTCTTGTAATACCCAGTATGTCCCAACGTAGTGTGAAGTTGTCTTACTGTCTTAGGTGGAGGCAAGTTCACGATGATAACAATATTAGCAGGGTCCACCATTAGTCCTTGCTTACAGACAATATGTCCCAACAATATGCCAAAAGGTACAAAAAATATGCGCTTCTTTAGATTCAAAGAGATATGATATTGTCTACATGCGTTGAGCATAAGTCTTAAACTTCCAACATGTTTTCTCAACAATTGAAAGCTATCTAATCACCAAAATATATCTCTAAAAACTTGTGGATGTATTTGTGGATGTTTTCCTTAAAAGATGCAACCACCACCCTAGAAAATATAGCAGGGACATTTTTTAATCCAAAAGGCATTACTAGGTACTGATATAAGCCCCATTATGTGGCAAATGTGGTCTTATGCCGACCTTCAGGTGTAATCCTAATATGATGATAACCTGAAAATCCATCTGTAAATGAGTAAGCTTCTTGACCTCCTACATTGTCTAGCACTTCATCCGTGAAAGGGGTGAGGAAGGTATCATGTAAATTACATGCATCATTCAAATTTATTAGATCAAAATAGATCCTGATCTCTCCTTGAGTCTTCTTCTCTTGCACCACCATATGACTCACCCATTCCAATTATTCTACTCGTTCAATAATTCCTGCTGTTATCATCTTATCAAGTTCTACTTTTACTTTCTCCTTATACTTCGGGTTTAGCTTGTAAGGTATTTGTTTGACTGGCTTCACATTATGCTTAAGGAGAACCTTCATGACTCCTAGATCTACTATTATACCCTTCATTTATGAAAACTTGGTGGGGAATAGTTCTTGATATTCATGAAGAAACTCTATAATTTTACTAACTATCCCTTCATCCCAGTAATATCCTATTGTTGCAAACGTGGGTTCCTTCTCTAATCCTATGTTTAGCTTCTTGGTCTTCATTGGATTCGTCATGTTTGGTATTTCTAGCTTAGGTCCAGTTACTTCGTGTTATCCTTATGTTGATGTTGCGAGGATATTCTTCTTCATCTGCAGTAAGGTTATAACACTAACACTCTAGTGCATTTTCTATCTGCGCAGCCCAATCAGTTTGTTTCCATGCTAGTGGGGTTACATTCTCAAAGATCCTCTTCTTGACTGTATGAAGGGCCAAATCTAGGTATGGAAAATCATTTTCAAAGTTGAATTTTTGAAGCCATCAACCATGTCTGCCCAGTTCAGGGTACCATGTCAAGGCTCTATTTCTAGGTACCAGTTCTTAGGGATTGTCTCTAATGTATGAATGAATCCATGTACCCATTCTTGATGTGGAATCTCCTTCCATGCTGTAGTGCATAGTTGGATATGCTTCCTAGGATTAGTTTCACCATCATAATTTGTCTCCATCTCTATATATATCTGTTCAAACCTTATCCCCATCAGTCTTTGAAATTCCTACCAACTTCCTATATTCTTCTTGTGTGCATTCCACCATCTAGCATGGATGGCTTTAAGGGCTATATCCAAGGCTAAAAACCTTTGATTTTATGGAACTTTTTCTTCATAATCATTAAGAAAATTATTTACATCAACTAAGACATCATAAGAAGGCATGTTACATACCTCATATATCATACATCAAACTGATTTGGTAATTCTTGCACAACGCCTTTTGGATACTTGATGCAACCTATTCTGCCAGTTTTCCAAATCTTCTTCTGAGTCTGAGGTACAATAACTATCACACTCCCAACTTAACTTGTCGTCTGTAGTAGGGTTAACACAATCCTGTTCCTTCGTTGTCATTTGATAGATATTGTCTATGTTAGATGCACATTATTCTTCTTTGACTAGTTTTGTATATCTTACTCCTTCTAATGGATCCAAGGAACAATTACTCTCATATTGTTTCCTTCAAATATCATCTGTCTCTTCTTCAAATTAATTATGGCCATATTTTCAAATGCCCAATCAACTCCAAGCAATGTAGGATAAGGGTTACTGTCATCAACAATCTCTATTACTTCAAAATCAACAATAGTGCGAACTCCTTCAATATCCTGTTAGGTCCCTATACTACTAGTGTAACCCTTTATTGTTATTAGTACAACCCCCTTATTATATTGTTGTGCCCATGTATTCCCCATAGTGTTCTTATTGTGCCCCATAGAAGCCCACTATTGTTATTATTGTGCCCTTACATTATTATTGCTATGTTGGCTCTGATTATATTATGACCCCTTAGACTACTATATGTAGAAAGGAGGTCTTGTCATTTGTTTCATCTAAGAATTGTTCATTTGTGTAATGTAAAGGAGATTTCCCCCTCAAAGAGGCTTATTTCTAAGGCATTGATCTATCTTTTCTATCATTTTGTGAGCTGGTTTCATAACATTTGGTATCATAGCTTTGGATAATAGGGTTTCGCTGCTCCAAACAGGTCGTCGTGTCATTTTCACTATAACATTTTTTCTGCGACATTTCAAATGCTAAAAAAAAACCATTTGGGTTGAAATTTTATGAACCTCGGATCCGAATTTCAGATCTCTTCACGCTATATTTGTGAAGATATGGTTTGAGGACGTTGGCCTTTTTTCAGGCTCCCGAATTACATTCCAAACAGGTGACCTGGGAAAAATAGTCATAACTTTTGTTTTGAGTATCAGATTGATATTTCGTAAGAAGTTGCAAAAAGAGGACGGACTGTAGTTTTCTATGTATCAGTTTCAGATACTAAGGTAGAAATAGTGAAACATGGCATGTCGTACAAGTTTTCTCTACTGAACTAGTCTATAATCAAGTCACCGTGGGAGATTTGGCATAACTCTTCCTTGGAGAATCCAATTTTGATTAGACTGGTGGCATTGGAAAGAGGATGTAGAGGGCTACTAAAAAAGAAAATTTTAGAACTGGAAGATCTGAAATTACAAAGTTACAGTTGTTTCAAAATCGAGCTCCTAAAATTAAGAAAAAGCGAGATGAGGAAGTTTGATGGTAAGGATCCAGTATATATATAGATATATATATATATATAAATATATATAATATATTTATTTATTATATATATATATAATATATATATAATATATATATATATATATATATATATATATATATAATATATATATAAAACTGTTACAAAAGGTATGTATTGCACCTAATTATTTAGAACCGAATCATTTTTATGGTATAAAGGGCTTTGTTCTCATAAACCACTTGTCACGTGGTCAATTTTCGCGGAGGAAATGATAGCACATTATGAGAATACAAAGAGAAACACCTTCTTTAGCCAATTGATAAATCACAAACAAAAGGGTTCAATGGCAGAGCACATTGAGGACTTAAAAAATTGAATATAAGGGGAAATGATATTTCAAAGAAGCAAAGGATTGATGTCTTCATAGGTACTTTAAGGGATGACATTCAACATGAGGTTCGTCTTTGGGAACCTGATTCATTGGAGAAGGAATTTAGGTGGGCAAGAAAAATTGAAATCAAAATTATGGAAATAAGGAATCGCACCACTCATGACTATAATTATGGAAGTGTTTCTTCTCGTAGCCTTCCACAACCTACAAGGGTGACACCACAACAATTGGAAGAAAAAAGAGAAAAAGGGCTTTGTTACAATTGTGATAACAAATACATTAAAGGTCATAAGTGTGCTAAGAAGAAATTATTTTACATTGATTGTGAAGAGGAGGAAGAAAAGGATAAAAAAATATCAAAAGAAGAGTATATACAACAGGAACCAACCCCAGAGAAAGAAGAAATGAATCCGACCATATCTTGTAAAGCATTGGAACGAATTACCACTCCTAAAACTCTTAAGATAGAAGGACATATCAAGAAGAAAATGGTTCAAGAAGTGAAAGATCACAGCGAGAAAGAAGACATGAATCCGACCATATCTTGTAATGCATTGGACAGAATTACCACTCCTTAAACTATCAATATAGAAGGACATATCAAGAAGAAAAATATTCAAGAATTGAAAGATCACATCGAGTCTCAAGAAATCAATCTGACCATATCTTGTAATGCATTGGATGAAATTACAACTCAAACTATCAAGATAGAAGGACATATCAAGAAGAAAAAGGTAAGAGTGTTGATTGATTCAGGTAGTACCCATAATTTTATTGATTGTAAGATAGCCAAGGAATTGAATTTCTTCCTATATCCAACACCGGAATGTCGAGTGATGGTTGTAAGTGGAGGAACCATAAATTGCTCTAGAAAGTGCCATAATATCAAGCTATCCAAGGGACAATATGTATTGAATAGCCCAATGCTTTCCACTCCAATGGGTGGTGCTGATGCTTTACTAGGAGTCCAATGGCTACAATCTTTGGGTACGATAGCTTTTAATTTTCAAGAACTTTTCTTGAAATTTTTTTGGGAAGGAAAGGAAGTTGAATTGAGGGGTATCGAAGGAAAACCTAGAAAGATAATCAACTCTAATAGCAAGACAAAAATTCTAAATTAAGAGAAACGGGGTGTAATTGCACAGTTATGTTCACTAGAGGATCTCACATCGAAATCATGTATTTCTCCAAATATCCAAAACGTTTTGGACAATCATTCCAAGGTATTTGAGACTCCCAAATGCCTCCCACCTATTTGTGACCATGATCATGCTATTCATTTGATTCCACAAAGTGTTCCTCCAAAAATTAGGCGTTACATATATCCATATGCCCAAAGGAGTGGGAACTCATTCAAAATTTGCAAAAGATCCTAGTTCAAACAGTATTGTGAGAACTTGACAAAGAAGGAAAAATCATATTGGAAGCTGAAGTAGTCACAGAACCGAGAAATCGAAAGCTATGAAATAGATCAATTTTAGAGTATCTCATCAAGTGGAAGAACTTACCCACTGAAGATTCCACATGGGAGGACAAGAATTCATATAGAAGCATTAGGAACTACTCAAGCATTGAGGACAACACTTTTTGAAGGAGAGGGGCATGTTAGGTCCCTATACTACTAGTGTAACCCCTTATTGTTATTAGTGCAACCCTTTATTATATTGTTGTGCCATGTAGTCCCCATATTTTTTATTATTGTGCCCCATAGAAGCCTACTATTGTTATTATTGTGCCTTATATTATTATTGTTATGTCGACTCTAATATATTATGACCCCTTAGACCTCCTATATATAGAAAGGAGGTCTTGTCATTTGTATCATCTAAGAATTGTTCATTTGTGTAATGTAAAGGAGGTTGCCCCCTCGAAGAGGCTTATTTCTAAGGCGTTGATCTATCTTTTCTATCATTTTGTGAGCTGGTTTCATAACATATCCACTGTGACACCTGGTAGTCTTCCCAGAGGGAATATTGTTTGCTGATTTTCCATCCTTAACCGAATACGTGACCATTGTAGCTTGGGATTCCCCATTAATTCCCATGTATTCTTCATCAAGGCATTAGCATCAGATCCTAGATCCAGAATAATCTGATCCATCTCATACTCTCCTATCTATGCACTAAGCCTCATCTCTCTTCTGGTTCTCTTATGTCGGTGAAAATTATTGACTACATGCATATCACTTCACAAAGTTTATTTAGATGCACGAGAATCTATCAACTCCTAAAGCCCTTCTAGAACCTTTTGATATCTTAACAATTTCATACAAGTCTACAGAAAAGACTTTAAAATACCTACTTGATCTACTGAATCCTGGTCTTGTATCAGTGTTCGATCCCATGTCGGAACTCGATTCTATATCATAGCTCAGTTTTGTATCGAAGTTGATGACATGTTGCAGTTACTTTTCTAATTAGGCTTTGGCTGTGCACAGGAGGTCGAAGCTCCAACATCCATAAACAATCACTTTTCTTCCATAAATATTTCTTTTTCTTTCTGAATATCGAAATAAATAACTTTCTCTGCAATCTTTCTGACCCTTGCACTTTCAGATCCTTTCTTTTCATATGCTTTGTCACTACCAGTTGTAGCTTCTGTTCTAGTGAAAATACTGATTCGAGGTTCGTTGGTCCTCCTTTCAGTAGTCATCATTTGAATATTCTGTGTCAACTGCTGATTCCTTTTTTCTTGCATATTCTCGACAAGTACATGACATTCTTCAATTACATGGTCAAAGGATTTAGAGTACTTACATGTCGTTGTTGGATTCTAGCAGTCTCTTGCAAAATGACCTAGCTGGCCGCAGTTATAGAAAGTGATATGTCCATGTCCTTGACCAACTCCACCACCTCAAATTCTTCCCTGGTAACCTCCTTAACCACCGCGCTATCCATTTTCCTCATGTCCATGCTCTTCTGCTTGCATTCGATAAGTGTTAGCACGACACTCCATCATTAGTTTGTAAGCCTAACAATTATTCTCATCATGTCTTATTGATTTACAAAATTTGCAATATAAATTCCTCAGAGTCTGTACAATTTTCTATAAGAAGTAACAATCTTTTGAATGATTCTGGCCTCTAGTCATACATATATCATACCACAGGCTAGATCCTGCATTCAAGGGATTCAGTGCCCCACTAGCCATGTAATTTATGAAGATAGGGCACTGTTATTTAGAATGGCCCTCTGATCTGCACTTCGTACACCATACTTCTTCTCTAAATTTTTTTTATTTTTTTATTTTTTTTATTTTATTTTTATTTTTTTATTTTTATTTTTATTTATTTTTTTTTATTTTTTATTTATTTATTTATTTATTTTATGTCTTGGATCTGTAGGATCAGGTTTTCCAACTGACTCTAAATCTATTGGCAATGCCTGCATTTTGTATCTCCTATAGACGAAGCTTCCAATTTCATCACATTCTGTAGGGCTTCGGTTGAAGTTATATATATATATATATATATATATATAATATATATATATAATATATATATATATATTTATATAAATATATAATATATATATATATATAATATAATAATAATTAATTTGCGTTAATGGCAATATGATATGTAGTAGCACCCACATCTATAAACCACTCTTGATGTTGCTGTGAAGCTATGTCGAAGCTTACTTGATCTAATAACACCTTAAATATCAGATCAAACTCCTAAGTAGACTCAATAGGTTTATGTTTGATCTCTTTCAACTCATTGATGCACTACGACTCAGACTTCGATTTCTTAAACTCTCTTATCAGTGCTATTTTAATATATACAAAAATTTTGTTTTGATTATTTGAATAATTCATATACCATGTCAATGATCTATCATAGAATGTCATAAAAAGCTTCGCTTTCTTTATATTCTCACCATTGATCTGCTTCACTGTCCATATAGCTTCACATAAAAACAAAAACTATTTCAGATCCTCTAATCTTGTTCCTTTGAAGACAGGTAGTTTAATATCGTCAACCATACTTCTTCTTGGAGGGGGAGGGGGAGGGGAGGGGAGGGGGAGGGAAAGACAAAAATACCCTAGCTATTACTATATTCTGTGAACTCTCAAGATGGAAGGGTGAATACTGAGAAGCTACCTGGGGGTTATCAGAGTGGCTTTCTTCTCCTTCACTTTCAGGTTCCATTAAAAGAGGACTATAATCAGTCTCTATAAAGGTCTTCGGGTCTTGTCCATGAGATCTCTTTCTGCAATCTACTCTATGTCTCTTCCCACTTCATGTTGTTTCAATCTCTTGCTTAGATTTATTCTCTATTCTTCCAAACATAAGTAAACTATAAATCTAACTACATATGTATAATTCCTTTTTCACATAGAAACATATTATCCTAAGTTTCATAGATTTTATATACTTACCTTGCGGTCCTTTGAAGAATCATCGTTCCACTTTTCTATACGATATGGCTGAGTCTACGAAGAACTCAATAATGAATACTCCAAAGATTCTATCGATCCAAAAATTGACAGCCCTTGAAATATTATTATCAGTGCTCTTGAGTCACTGTATTAGTTTAGGAGTCAACATCGTAGGTTCTTCACCTTTAAAACAATTCTTCCTTTCAGTCAAACTTGATAATCACTCGTACAACTCGATAGGAAATGAAGCGAAGAAAATCTTGCATTGACCTGTAAAAATCTACTTCTATAACCAAGCTTTAGATATCAGACGAGGGTTTTTATTTTCTTGATCCGCAAATTCTCGCTCTTTTAGGTCTGTACAGCCTTAAATATCCTTCTTTGACATGTACCACATCCACATATCCTTCAAACAGATCCCAACCCTAGAAACGGAACCATTTTTTGGATTGGTTTGGGCTGACCCAGGTTCAATGTATACTGTGCACCAACAAAACCCTCAATCACTACCCCTTTTGACAACGACTTGCAAGAAGATCACAATCTCACCCGAAGTGGCAATTCAAGGATGTAGAACTAGGTTTCTACAGCCTTGAAGGATTAAGGGACATGGTATTTTTATGTTATCTTATTCTTAGCACTTATAAATCACTTCGCCGTATTAGATTAATCACTAACACATGCCATATAAACCCATAAACCATCACTGTGCTGAAATAAAATGCAACTATAATAACTGCGACTCTACAACATATAATAAGAAAATATATAAATCAAGACACCAAATTACCATGGTTCACCCCAACGTGGAGCTACTTCCACAAGAACTATTGTTAATATAATGAATCTTTGAACAAATAGTTCTTGGCTTGCGCACTTAGCTGTAGAGCCTTGCCTTCTCATTCAAATTACATATCAAAATGACTCACCCATAACATTGATATGAATCTCAAATATGATTATGTTCTTATTATTTAACCCTATATATACTATTACATTGAATGGTTACATAATCAAAATACCATGGTTTCCCTGAAACAAGAAACTATGGCCCAAAAGCCCATTGATTTTTCACAAAATTATGTTCTTTTACAAAAATGAGGGGCTTCGACCCACCCTGAAGCCCTTACACTACGTGGTATATTTAATTATTCTTCACTGCGTGCTCCAATTTCATGCTATACTGCATGCTCCACTATGCACTCCGCCCCAAAAAATGCAGAGTCTTTCCCAATATCTAGGCCAAGTTGGGATGTGCCCAACAACTAGAAGGCTACTAGTGGGTAGATCAGTGAGCCAATGTTTAGTGACACAAAAAGGACTTGTGATCATTAACATTGGTATATTGAGGAGTAGAGAGATTTCCCATAGGGGATTGAGATTCAGAGGGAGTTTAGTTTCAAAGGGAGCAACCTTATGAAAGCTAGTACTTCAAGCTATGGGAGATAAGACAAATTATTACAGTAGTTGCAGCAGCAGTGCAAAAGCTAGGGAAGAAGTAACAGAGAAGTAGCAACAAAAGTATGAGAAGATTAGATTTTGATCATGCATGCAAATCCTTGAGGAGAAAAGAAAATGTTAGAGACTTGGTTATTGAGAGGGAGCATGAATTATCTCTCAACATGCAGCCTCAAAAGAAACCTCAGAAACAATCTCAACAAGTTGTGGAGCAACCAAAATTGGAGAAGCAGGGAGGAGTCCGAGTGGAGACATCCACTCAAGAAGAGACCTCTAGTAGGGGGAATTTTGAGCCAAGAGGGAAGAGGGAACACATGTAGCCATACCTCCAAGTGAGAGGTGGGGTGATGTGAACCAATAGTCCCAAGAGTGCAAAAATTTGGGTAGGGTTTGGATTGAAGAATGCACCTGCTATCTTTTCACGCATGGTTGTTGTGGCATTTAAGAAATATAATCATAAGTTCTTGGAGGTATATTTTGATGACTAGACTGTATTAGGCTAGTTAAGCTCCATGTAGGGAGCTTGCGCTTAATACAGGATACCTGTCAAAGATACCAAATCATGCTCAACCTCAAGAAGTGTCTTTTTCTCGTTCCTTTTGGAAACCTATTGGGGCATGTGGTTTGCAGGCAAGGGCTGATGGTAGACCCCGTGAAGATCACAGTGATTCCAAACTTGGAAGCGTCAAGAAGTGTGAAACATTTGTGCACTACTCTAGGACATAAGGGATATGAAAGAAAGTTTATCAAAGGCTATGTCCAGATCACCGTGCCACTGGAAACATTGTTGAAGAAGGATGTCACATTTTTCTAGAGTGATGATTGTAAGAAAATCCTGGATATATTGAAAGAAAATATGGTTACTACACCGATTCTTATATTCTCAAACTGGAAGAAAGAGTTTCATGTACATGTTGATGCGTCGTGTATAGAGATGGGGGAAATACTAACACAAGATGGCGGAGAAGGCTTGGATCACCCTATCGCATTTGCAAGCCACAAATTATCCAAAGTAGAGAAAAAATATTCCACCACTGAGCGTGAGGGGCTAGCTATGGTATATGCGTTCTAGATGTTTCAACACTACTTCCTAGGAGGCCTCTATTTCCGGAATAGAATTTCTCCAAATATCTTGATTTTTGGAGTTTCCCTACTTTTCTTGCATAAATTTAGGGAAATAATATCTAGATATTTTATGGCAGATTCGTTGGCATAACCACTTGAGCATCTCTAAAGTTCACTAACGCTCCCCTTGGTCTAACAACTTGAGTTACCAGGTGACTAACACTCCTTTATGCTTGTAAACAAGCTTTATAAAGCAGGTTGTCAGTGTACAGAGAGCATTAGTGTGGATTCTGGGCCTGCAACTGTGGTCATTCTTTCAGTCATCTTGTCCTTCTCCTCTAAGTTGATTAGGAGGTCAATTTGTCCTATAACAGATGCCCCCTAAAGTATGATATCAGAAGTAGAGACAATGGCCAAAATACTTTATGAAGATACTGTAATTTCCTGTCGAAATTGTTGTAGAGAGAGAGAAGTGTCAGGCGATAAGGAAAACCTGATACAACAAAAGTACATATATATGAATTGCTAAAATCATGTCCTGAGTTGGGCATTCCCATGCTCAGTAGCTATGTCAGAGTAACTTTCTCCTTAGAGATATAACAATGCTAGTTGCCAACATGGCACAGGGTGGATCCAGTGTCATAATAGATTATCCTGAAATGGTTGTCTTCAAAGAACAATATCACAGCTTGGGAGAGGAAACAAGGCTGAATGATGCAAGCCTCTACCCAAGGTCTTGATTCCTGCTTCACTGAACAACATAGATCGGTACATGTGATAAAATGAGTCGACGTCGAACATGCACGAAATCATCTGATTACTAGCCAATAATGGAGACTGCTAACAGATGCGAGGAAGGCCACCGATAATGGTGATGGTCTCCAAGATGCACAGTGCAAACTAGCGAGTGTGAAAGATTTTTTGTCGTTGAACACTCGTAGAATTGCTTAACCAGGAGCCAATGATGAAAACCCGTGATCAAGCACAAGGTAACCTACCACTGATGTCTACAAGCACCAAGGCACTGAATGTGTTTTTGGGTTATCTTCCTAGATAGAGTGTTGAAGTCGAAGGAAGGAACCTGTCAAAAGGTAGGCAATGACATGTCCTACATCAATCGACATGAAACCGAACAAGAATGATTATTTTTTTATTTTTTATTTTATGTTATTTTATTATTTATTTATTTATTTTTTTTCTGAAGAGTCTTTGAGCTTTTTGGTATAAACAACGGAGGACATGATGAAAGTATATGTAGGTTCAGTTGATCGAGGAAACAAGTAGGGACCGATGAACAATAGAAGGCATGACAACGGTTTTAACCAGACAGTACTAGACTCATGAACACTACAGAGTGTTTAAGATATGAAGATGCAATGGAATCAGGGTATATAGGATAAAAAATCATAGGTTGGTAGGGTTCATATTGAGAGGTTATCAAAATGAATTTTAATCTAGGGGAGTGCCATCTTCAAGGGAAATTTTGTTGCCAAACCACGCTTCAGGATACGATTGCATTTCCACTTTTTCCCCATCTGATTTTTAATGAGTCCGGATGGGTAAACTCATCAATCTTTTCATGTTTAGAGTGTCTGAAAAGGATCGCAAAATGAACGATTCTTTTTCCTATCTGATTAGTTTAATGAGTCCAAACAGGCAAACTCGTAGTTTTTTTCATCTTTTAAGAGTCTGAAAAGTATCTTAAAAAGAACGACTCTATATCTTGTCTATGTATTTAAAGAGTCCAGACTAGACAACTTGGTGATCTTTTCATCTTTAGATAGTCTAAAAAGATCATAAAGAGAGACTCCATGGTGGTCCCTTTGTCATAGTTGTTAAACGGGTGCGACAAAAGGTTAATAGTATACCCGTAGAGGTTACTTTTCCGTATTTAATCTACTAGACCCATATAAAGAGAAACATTTTTCCAATAGATGTCGACCTCATTTTGTTACGAGTACGAGGTGGTGGACTAAACTCGTTTTTTGTCATGACACTTTAATGAGCTCAGTAACAAAAACTTGGGATTTTTCATTTTTTAACGAGCTTGAAAAAAGTATCTGAAATAATGCTCGGGTCATCTTTATCATGTTTTAACGAGAAGCAAGACACAACTAAAGACTTTTTCAGTTTAAAGAGCGAGAAAAAAGTGCCTAAAAAGGATGCTTCGTTGGTCTTTTTCAGTTTATGAGCTAGAACTAGATCAAAAAAGAGGTGCTCAGAGCATCGTTTGCATATATTTAACGAGTGCAAATGATGAAAAACTTGAGGATGTTTGTATTGTTTAAAGAGTGATAAAATATCCCAAAAAAGTGCTTTACGGGTTTTGGTATATATGTTTAACGAGCTCTACACAAAAACTCAGAGGTGTTTATATTTTTTAAAGAGCAATAAAATGTCTCCAAAAGCGCTCTATTTATCGTTGCATAGATTTAATGAGCGCAAGGACAAAAGCTCAAGGATGTTTATATTTTTTAAAGAGCAATAAAATATCCCTAATAGTGCTCTATTCATCTTTGTAGTAGTTTAACGAGCCCAAAGAATAATACTCGAGGTTTTTCAGATTAACGAGCAAGAAAAATACCATAAAAAGAACGCTAGATATTTCTTGATCTCATGCTTGACATTAGAAGGGTCTAGGCCATGCATTTCCTCATAAGTCCAAGGAAAAACACTACGGAAGTCCCTAAAAGGGTGGGTGAAGCTCACAATTTCCTCAGGATTGTGATTGGCTCCACTCTGTATGTTTTCCATGATGCTTGTCATGACAGAAATATCGGGGAGCAATGTTTGTGAAATATTGCCCTTGTTTCCTTCCGAGTCCAAAAGTTGGATAGTCATATACGGTGAGGAAATGATTTCATGTGCATCAAGTAATAAGATTTGAAGAGTCATCATGTCCGAATCAGATATCAAAACATGATGGTGCGAATCCTCCCAAGGTCGCTCTTCTAACCTCATGATTTCTCTAATAGCTTCGTCCATCGATAGGACTTGATTGAGTGGATCGAAAGAAAGAGCAGCTGTGGAAGGGACGGTGGTACCGTTGGCCGTAACTAACATGATAGGAGGCTCAGATGCGGATTGAATGGCTTGGTAGGCCCAACTCAGCTAGTGACAGCAACATCTGGTCTCCGAAGGTGTCAAGGTTTGAAGGAGCTGGCAGGATCCATGGATCGGTCATTTCATGAGGAATAGATGAAAGCATGTTGACCGATTGTGGAACCTGGGGCAACTGTAGAGGAAAAAAACCCATTAGGGAGGAAGCCTTCAACAGACCGGTACCTAAACTGACATAGCGGCCAGTTCCACCCCCTACTAGGGGTACATAGCCACTTGGTAATGGGGAATAACCGGGGGTGCAAAAAGACAACTGATCTACTGTAATAACCTTTCCATCCAATGGAAATTGGATGATACAAAATATAGTAGATACGACAACCATCATGGCATAAGTCCAATTGTGACCCAGTAACAGATTATAGTCGAGTTCCTTGTTCACGACTTCTATGTCCACCATTACTATTTTCCTAGCAAAGGTGATGGGAAAATCGGTTAAGTACCCTTTTGGGATAAAGGTGTGGCCATCAAAATCTTTAAGGGAGTTTGACAATGGGGAGAGGGTTGGGGAACCTAAGTCGAGCCAACATGAAGCTGACATGATGCAGGTTGAAGCACCTTTGTCAATGACAGTTCGGTCTATATCTTTCCCTTTCAAAGTGATATGCACCTGAAATGTAAGCTGGTGGGAAAGGGAGGGGTTTACACTTGTCCATGTTGAAAAGGGCAAGCATGGAATCCGCAGGGTCAATACCCCCGATAGCCGAAAGCAAAGCTTTCCTTTGGCTGGGGCATGTCTATAATACTTCGAGCGCCAACCTAGATGACGACGCTTGTGCCAAATCCTCTATAATGTTGTAGTGTTGGGCGGCACGTGCAGATGTGTTGTGCATTGTGCGTTGAAGTGCCCCCTTGGGGGGTCGAATTACAAGGTCCTCAACCAGCCTTTCGATTCATAAATCATTGGGCAGCGATGGGTTTTGACCTGTGGATGATTCTACTACCGGAGTGATAGGAGCTTCATATGATTTGGCTCTGGTTGTTAGTTCTACCATTTCAAACGTGTAAACGGTAGAACTTCCTTCACCAGCTGAAGGTTGTTGCGAACCATCGCTGCCCCCTGACATGGGTGGCGTTTGGTTGGAAACGAGATTTTTGTTGTTGATTAGGAAAAGGATTTCTAAGGACCGCAGGTGTCATACCAAAATCTTTCTTGGTAAGGTAATCTGTGCATTCTTGAAGATGCAGACAATGCTAAATTACATGATCTTCAAGATAGAGTTTGCACGAAAGTTGGTGCCTTTATCCTTTTCTGTATTATTAGGTGCAGTGGCCTTTTGTTTCGGGTCGGGCTACTTAGATGACTGCTCCTCAGAAGGAGCGGTCTTGTTGTGTTTCTTCTTGTTCTTATTACTGGATTTCTATGTAGACTGCATAGAGTTAATCGCAGTGGTAGGAAGAGTAGTCGTTTTGGTAGAGGGGTCCACTGCCAACTTGGCAACGGACCCATTGAGTCGTTTTACAATGCTCATGGAGGTTGTGCCAACGATCCCGTTGGCATGCGCTCCATAGTGCTGAGTGGTGGGAGGATTGGGGTACCAGGAGCATAGGGGATAATGTCATAGAGAGTGCCAGATTGTGAATAAATTAAATCCAAGTGCTGGGCACGACGTATGGATTGGATATTTGTGACCGCACCACCTAGAGTGACATATCTTGATTTGTGGGAGTAGTGACTTACAAAACCAATCTGTTAAGAGAAAATCAGAGATGGGGGCTTTGACTAACCTCTGCCTACGTCTCCATTCATGGATATGATCAGAGATGTGGGTGGAGATATCCTGACGAAACGAAGTGAGGAGTTCCATCCCTGTCTCATAATGGATAGGTAACTGAAAGTGCTTTAGAAACTCCATCGCTAAAGCATCAAAGGTATTCATTGACGCATGTGGTAACTCAATATACCACTTTGTAGCATTGCTAGTGAGCGTGCGGGGAAAAAGACGCAACCGGACACTGTCATCCACCATGGAGTTAGAAACACACCATAGATGGTAGGTGGTGATGTGAGTGCCCGGATCCTCCCCTTGTTTTCCATCGAACTTAGGAATGTCCATCGGTATTTTATGCGGGATCGTCGGCCATTGTAGGTTATGGTAGATGGGGTCGTTTGTCAACTTGTATAAGTTCGGGATATCCAATGTTGCCAAAAAAGGAAAATTATTGGGTGCCCTCGACTCAGACCATTGTGATGATGGATGACCCAAGGAGCTCTGCGCTCCTCCCATTGTTTGGTTTCCCATGGTGTACATGGGCTCTGTGGTGTAGCAATTGCTTTATGGTACAGTGTTGTAAAGTGGATTACCATGAGGGTTTTGATATTGGGGTATGAAGTTGCCCCCAGTATAAGCGATGCTCCGTTGACTCATCTGAATGTGTGAGTAGGGTGCCTCCATGGTTTGGGTGCGAATCCCTTGTGGATTCCCAAATGACACTGAACTAACCATATGGCTTTGATTGATAGAGGAAAAATTCATGTCAATCAGTGACTGTCCATGCATGCTTGAGAACGGCGAGGGGACTGTGAGATTCCCCGCTACCATGTGCATATTGGGAATCGCCCCAGATGTTTGAATCTAGGGGTTATAACTATACATTGGCTGCCGACCTTGATTTTGGTAAATTGGAACTGTGCCCATAGTGCCACATTGAGTGTTATATGGAGCAATTTATGTGGCACTAGTCGAAGGTATGATTTGATGCACCATAGGAGTGGAACCTGGCATCTGCTGGGTTCCACTGATAGAGGTTGTTATGTGAGTTGCAGTACCTGGGAAAAATGGGATTGTGGGGTTCCACATTACCAGCGTTGTGATGACTTTCGACTGGGGAAGTGGTAGAGGACTTACAGTGTCTCTACAATTCCACAACCCTTAACGCATCGACTGAATAGATGGGAGAGTTCCTCCTAGTGAAGAGTGAAGTACTGGTACGTAGGGATCAATAACAGGATCCAATAGATTTGTAAGAGGGGTGTTAAAATGAGGAAGAAATCCTTCCGTAAATAAATCCTCTGGAAAATTAGAATTGTCGGTCATCCAGAATGATCCCGTATGCGATTTAGGAGATTGATCCCTTGAAGATGAGGAATCCGAGTCAGTGGATCTAAGAAGATCCTCCACAATGAGTGGAGGAAGTCCTAACAACCGTATGGATTGACGGAGAGGGACAGATGTAGCCACAATGACTGGTAAATTTTATCAGATAAATTTTAAGGCGATATTCTTTAAGTCTCAAAAATGATAGCACTCAGGTACCTAAAAATAAAAAATACACTAAAAATGAAAATAAGCAAACAAAGTGAAATTACCTTGTCTGATAAACACCAATTACTAGAGATGAAACCCAGTTTCTCAATGAGTAATAGAGAAGGATGGACAAATGTATGGTTACGGTTACTTTTGAGCTTCACCCAAACCTTAGATTGAGGGGCCAAGTACTCTCGTGAAGACAAGCACCCTCCCAAAAAATGAAGACAAAGTAGCTCTGTCCATTTGAGGTACCAGGATAGCTCGTCCCAGTCACCTTAGGTAAGTACCTAGAAGTATTGGCCACTAGAGATACCTCAAATCATAGACATTACTAGGGGGGACATAGTCGTAGACAACACGCTGTGTGGGCAGGATACCTGAGTCCCCAACTCAGTTATGAAATCCCCGAAGGGACCCCCATTACACAGAATGCCTAAAGGAGTTGTAAAAGAAGGCGAGATACCTTTGATTACAATCCAATGTTGTCTCGTATTTCGCTCTAGTGTGAGTGGAGTGGTCCTAGTAATATGAGTGTAGAAGGATTTTTCACTCTTTAACGACACTAGTTTGATTTGCAACCTTGGGTAGTTGACTCACTCTCTTAATGCAAGGTGCTAATCTATCTAATGTTGGTTTGCTCTAAAACCGAGTATTTGATTGATTTTAGTGTAAATTTTAGTGTACTTTTTTATTTGTCTTCGGAGGGGGTGTTGACGTATGAATATGATGAGACTCTCAACTCGATAAACCATGCAGAACTATGCTTTGAATTTTATTATTTTTTTTCAATTTCTTATGCAAACAAGTCTTATTCTACACATGTATTATTTCACATATTCATGTATTCGCCAGTGCATATAAAGTCATTCAACACTTTGCATAATTGAAAGTTCATTTTCTCAATATTCCATAACAACTATTGAACCAAAACAAAGCAGCCTACAACTATTTCGATAGAAGAAGATGTTCAGTTGATCAGCTTTTCTTTCCACAAAAATTTCTTTTATAAGAGAAAAACTAAAGCATTTTCTTAAAAAATAAATTTTAAGACACCAAATTTGTTAGCATGATACTATTGCAGATCCTAATTTAGCCCTTGGGATAAGTTCCCCCCCTTTTGGTCCACAAGATCTCTTGAAAAGCATGGAAATGGGTCTCTAACACTCTATTTATGTGTAAACAGAGCTTTATTTTGGCCACTAACGCTCCTTGTGCACATTCAAAGAGCTTTATAAAGCTCTGTTTAGACCAGAAACCTACGTTACTGAGGGAAAGAGCTCAAAAAGTTGGCTTTTGGGATTGGTTTCTAAAGAGAAAGCAACTTTGCAGGATGCAACAAGCTAGATGGTGGATCAGAGAAGGATATGAAGAAGCGGGAAGCTCATAGAAGAGAGAAGAGATCTGAGAGGAATCCAGATGACCAGGAACTAAATGTATAGTCCCCAGTGGAGTCGCTAGTTCTGCTATGGGGTAAAATGCATGGGATGAAAACTATCCTCGAAAGTCTTCCCGGGACTTCCGACAGACTGTAAGGTTATCTGAAAAAGGTACCTGTTACACACATGTTCATATATCTAACATATATTGACAGGATATGGAAAAAGGATCACCTTTGGTTCTTTCTAGATTCACTTGGGGATCTCTGTGCGGTAAGAAGAAATCCTCATGACCAGCTCCAAGATGATTCTTGTACAAAAGAATGAAGCAAACCAATCATAGCATATAATTTTGACAATTAATATAAAAATCCGTAACAATCATGTATAAATGTGTAACTAATCTACTCAACATAACAAGCATTAGAATGAACAAATAAATGCACAATATCACCGAAACTTTGAGTAGTGGAACACAACCACAGTCCTATATTCAGAAGAGTGATTACAACAACCCTGTTGTATCAACCTTCCTTATCCCTTCTTCCTCTCTCTCTCTCCTTCTTTCAGCTAGCTCCTTCAAGAATATGACAATATCACAACAACACCATGTACTATCCTTCTAAATGCTCTGACCCTTGTGCAATGGCCCTCTTGTTGCTTAAATAGCAATTGAATTAGGGCTTCCCAGCTCCACCTGTAGTTCATTTGGGTAAAAACCATGAACCTGCCTCTTTTACCAACTTTTTCCCATTTGCCTTTGTTTCCGGAATAGAATTTCTCCAAATATCTTGATTTTTGGAGTTTCCCTGCTTTTCTTGCACAAATTTAGCTAAATAATAGGCCTAAATCTGAAGCACAGTGGATTGTGGGATTCAAAGAGATCATGATGCTACCAGGCGAGACATCTTGGGAACTAGGTCATAGGCTGAAATGTATGATCCATGAAGCCAACATGAATCTGAAAGATGGACAACATCACGAGTAGTTTGTGGCTTCACTACTACCACATTTAAGGAGTGTGTTGTCACAGTAGAAGATAACAACTCAGGTAGAGGCCTTGGAGATTTCCATGAGACTACATGAGACCCCAATGCAAGATCCTAATCTAGGAGTTTAGTAGATCCACGCACAGCTGAAGAACCCGTGCCTTGAGATGCAAAGCTTGAAGTAGGATAGGATGGTTCGGCTAGAGGTACGTGAAGAGGTATGGTGCGTGAAATGCAAGAGTTAGGGTCATGACAAAGACCACTGCCCATTCTTTATGAATTACCTTGGAGGAGGAGGACCGATACCTTTAAGGCTGGAAGCTCAAGCAGGACCTAGCGCAGTGCCTGTTTTGTGGTGCGCTATTTGTCAAATAGCTGGAAAAGATGCCACGAATAACTGCAACTTGCTACAGAAGTATATGCAAACTCCGCAATAGTTGTTCTGCAACTTTTGCAGGTCAGTAGAACATTATGAGTGTATTTGTAGGAGCTATGAATTGATGATGGATAGAACATCTACCTACAAATTTCAGGTCGAAACGCGGCCCCTTGACCAAAATGCAGGGATGGCGTAGACAAGATTTCAGGGGCATGGATGACGCCGAGGCGGAGGAGGACCTGGTAGAGGTCGCAGATAGTTGATTTGCTACAATTTTGGAGGGCCAGGACACTATGCCCACGATTGCATTAATTGAATGTGCTAGTCGTGCAAGTATTGCACATTATTTGATCATGAGACAGAAGATTGTCCTACGCTGATAGCTAGGATACGTGACAAAGGAGTGCTATGACCTACCCCGACTCAAAACCTGCAGATCATGAGGTCTGAGCTACACGAGGAAGATCTAAACATAAATATAGTTCTCCGAAGTGGAATCATGATGATAGATGACAAGGGCAAACAACTAGAAGACAATACCTGGGTTCGCAAAGCCCCGATGAAAGAAGCTAAGTTTGATTTAGAGCGCACTTAGAAAACCTTCATGGAAGCTAAGAAGAGTTTCGCTGAAGCATCCACTTCAGAAAGCAAAGAGAAGCCTGAGCCAGAGATGGACCCCTCTATGCTCACAACATTCCTAGAAACTTGTATGAAGTTATTATGTGACAGTAAGGCTGTGAAAGTGTTACAGGAACTCATCAACAAATGTGCTGGGACTGTGCCAGGAGAACTACGCGTAGTCCACAAGATCAGAAAGCATAAGACAAGGATGGGGCGTGAAATGAGACTCACCATGTAGATTAGAGAATATGAAATGGATCAAGTCATTCTGGATTTGGGATAAGATGCGAATGTTCTACCGAAACATACATGGGAGTGAATGGGGAGACTTGCACTGTAATGGTCTCTGATTCAGCTAAGGATGGCGAATGAGTAGAAAATTATACCCATGTGGCGATTATAGGGAGTAACTGTGGATATTGAGGGAGCAAGCGTGCTAGCAGATTTTGAAGTAATAGAGATTGTTGATGACAACAATCCCTACCCTGCACTCCTAGGAATTGATTGGGCCACTGACATGAATGGGGTAATTAATCTAAAGAAGCAAAAGATGATCTTTGAGAAGAAAGCACTACGTGTAATAATACCCATGGTTCCTACTGAAGGATCGCACTATTCGGAACCCGTCCGCAACTATGAGAGTGATGATGATCTAGACTACATATATAAGATAACGACATGAGACTAAGACTAGGTGAATCCCACCACAGATGGGTGGATTACATGGGAAGGTTAGATTTCCCGCACTTCAGACTCTGACAAAGAAATACAATGCTGGCAGAATCAGTTACATGAAGTAACTATGCTGAATTGCAATATGATGACCTGGTCACTGCATTGTGTCGTCAGAAGAAAGGAACCTTCCTACTTATGATGGTCTAAATGAGGTGGATACCTTCTTGAATGCATTTGAAAGGGAGGTGTTGGAAACACAATGCTTCTAGGCCTTGGACTGGGTATTGCGTGCTACGCCTGCAAGATGGTGGGGTATGCACAAAGGAAGCTTTGATGAATGGCGCGAATGTAGGAGAATGAGAAGCCCAATATACGACTGACAGACAAGTATGTTGGATAGGATGATCCATGCGTGCATCTAGCCAAGTGGGCATAGGCCTATGGGGAAAAGCCACAACCTGAGTGGGTGCACTTGTTCTCCCATACCTTGGATTTTATCCAATGAAATGGTATATGGAAATAGAGCTCCACCATGGGACATGTGAATGGGATATCCTACGCGAAGGATTCATGATGACCTTCAGCTTTGATGATGGGTTTGAAAATATTGATGAAGCACTACAAGAGGTGAAGGCAACCATATTTAGGATACCACAAGAGCCTTTAGACTTGATTCAGCCTAAATGGGCTACTCAGCTGAGTCGCGCGTTGGAATTTTATAATGTAACTGCTAAGGAGAAGGATGAGGATCCACAGAATATTAACATTCTAGAAACAAGGCTACTGCGAGGTTCAACGACCACATATTGAGAGCCCTGATATAACCATGCTGGTGAAAACTAAATATGTGAACATTGGTACAGAGGTAGAACCTAAATTCGCGAAGATCGGGGACTACTGGGACGATGTGACGATGGATAAAGTCATTGAATTACTCCACGAATATTAGGACTTATTCCTGACCAAGTTTATGGATTTGAAAGGAATAATTGGAGATTTAGGAGTGATGAAGATCACGTTAAAGCCCAATGCAAAGCCAGTTTAGTAGAGGCCCTATCGCTTAAATCTGAAATACAAGGAGAAGGTCCGCATAGAACTAGACAAAATGCTCGCAGCAGGCATCATTGAGCCCGTGGAAGAAGTCAATTGGGTGATTCCAATGGTGGTGCAAGAGAAGAAGTAGAAGGATGAGATAAGGATATGCATGGATCTTAGAAAATTGAATGATGCTTGTGTGCATGATCCTTTCTCAAATCCGTTCAAGGATGAAGTGTTGGACAATGTAGGTGGTCAGGAAGCATATTCTTTCACTAATGGGTTCTTGGGGTACTACCAGATCAAAATCGCGCCAGAGGATAGGAGCAAGACAACCTTCACGACTGAGTGAGGTTTCTTTCAATATACTGTCATGCGTTTGGATTGAAGAATGCACCTGCTATCTTTTAACGCATGGTTGTTGTGGCATTTAAGGAATATAATCATAAGTTCTTGGAGGCCTATTTTGATGAATGGACTGTATTTAGGCTAGTTAATCTCCATGTAGCAAGCTTGCGCTTGATACGAGATACCTGTCGAAGATACCAAATCGTGCTCAACCTCAATAAGTGTCTTCTTCTCATTCCTTTTGGAAACCTATTGGGGCATGTGGTTTGCAGACAAGGGCTGATGGTAGACCCTGTGAAGATCGTAGTGATTCTGAACTTGGAAGCGTCGAGAAGTGTGAAACATCTGTGTGCTACTCTGGGACATAAGGGATATGACAGAAAGTTTATCAAAGGCTATGTTTAGGTCACCGAGCCGCTAGAAAAATTGTTGAAGAAGGATGTCACATTTTTCTAGAATGATGACTGTAAGAAAATCCTGGATATATTGAAAGAAAATATGGTTACTGCACCGATTCTTATCTTCTCGAATTGAAAGAAAGAGTTTCATGTACATGTTGACACATCGTGTATAGCGATGGGGGAAATACTAACACAAGATGGCAGAGAAGGCTTGGATCACCCTATTGCATTTGCAAGCTACAGATTATCCAAAATAGAGAAAAAATATTCCACCACTGAGCGTGAGGGGCTAGCTATGGTATATGCGCTCCAGAAGTATCAACACTACTTCCTAGGAGGCCACTTTAAGTTGTATACAGATCACTCCGCTCTGAAGTATCTAGTCAATAAGCCTATGTTGGGGGGGTGCATCTGAAGATGGCTCTTATTGTTCCAGGAATACGATTTTGAAGTTGTTGTGAAGCCTGAATGATTGAACATGGGACCATATCACTTGGCGCACTTCGAGACAGGGGAGGAACATACTAGTTTAGAGGAAGGATTACTTGACACACAACGTTTTTTTGTGCGCATCGCTGATGGATATTTCGAGGATATAATACACTTTCTAACGATTGGTATTGCACCGGAAGGATACTTTGTCTAGCAGAAGAAGAAATTAGTGGTGCACATGACAGACTTCTCTGTCATTGTTGGGCATCTATACAAGATGGGGAATGATGAGATATTATGAAGGTATGTACCTGAGTTTGAACAAAGCAACATCCTTGCGGATGCTCATGGGGGCACCGTGGGAGGACATTATGCAGGGAGAGTAACCACGCAGAAGATTCTACGCATAAGGTTGTGGTGGCCAACCCTTCATCAGGATTCAAAAGCATATTGTAAGGCATGCAACGTATGTTAAAGAACATGCAAGCCATCACGGAGGGATGAAATTCATTTGAATCAAGAAATGGCATTGCAACCTTTTGAAAAGTCGGCAATAGATTTTATAGGACCTATTTAGCCTCAAGGGAAGACAGGTGTGAGGTACCTTGTTATTGCGATGGGGTACTTGACCCATTGGGTAGAAGTGAGGCTAGTGAAGGATTGCACAGGTGCAACTGCAGTGAAGTTTCTATTTGAACATGTACTAACGCGATTTGGCTGTCCAAAGATCTTGATGAGTGATCATGGTACATGCTTCTTGAATGAGATGATTAGCACACTAACGAAAGAATTTCAGGGGTATCTGCTATGGGGTAAATTGCACGTGATGAAAACTACCCTCGAAAGTCTTCCCGGGACTTCCAACAGACCGTAAGGTTATTTGCAAAAGGTACCTGTTACACACATGTTCATCTATCTAACATATATTGAAAGGATATGGAGAAAATATCACCTTTGGTTCTTTGTAGATTCGCTTGGGGATCTCCATGCGGTAAGAAGAACTCCTCCTGATCGGCTCCAAGATGATTCCTACAAAAAAGAATGAAGCAAACCAATCACAACATAAACTTCTGAAAATTAATGTAAGAATCCATAACAAACATGTGTAAATGTGTAACTAATCTACTCAACATAACCAACATTAGAATGAACAAATAAATACACAATATCAACGACATTTTGAGTAGTGGAACACAACCACAATCCTATATTCAGAAGGGTGATTACAACAACCCTATTGTATCAGCCTTCCTTATCCCTTCTTCCTCTCTCTCTCTCTCTCCTTCTTTCAGCTAGCTCCTTCAAGAATATGACAATATCACAACAGCACCATGTACTATCCTTCTAAATGCTCTGACCCTTGTGCAATGGCCCTCTCGTTACTTAAATAGAAATTGAATTAGGGCTTACCAACTCCACCTGTAGTTCATTTGGGTAAAAAACATGAACCTGCCTCTTTTACCAGCCTTTTCCCATTTACCTCTGTTTCCGAAATGTAATTTCTCCAAATATCTTGATTTTTGGAGTTTCCCTGCTTTTCTTGCACAAATTTAGGGAAACAATATCTAGATATTTTATTGCAGATTCGTTGGCATAACCACTTGAACATCTCTAAAGTTCACTAACGCTCCCCTTGGTCTAACAACATGAGTTAGTAGGTGACTAATGCTCCTTTATGCTTGTAAACAAGCTTTATAAAGCAGGTTGTCAGTGTACAGAGAGCGTTAGTGTGGATTCTGGGCCTACAACTGTGGTCATTCTTTCAGTCATCTTGTCCTTCTCCTCTGAGTTGATTAGGAGGTCAATTTGTCCTATAATAGATGCCCCCTAAAGTATGAGATCATTTGCAAAGATGATGGCCAAAATAATTTATGAAAATACTGTAATTTCCTGTCGAAATCTTTGTAGAGAGAGAGAAGTGTTGAGTGATAAGGAAAACTTGATACAACAAAAGTACATATATATGAATTGCTAAAATCATGTCCTGAGTCAAGCATTCCTATGCTCAGTAGCTATGTCAAAGTAACTTTCTCCTCAGAGATATAACAATGCTAGTCGCCAACATGGCACAGGGTGGATCCAGTGTCATAATAGATTATCCTGAAATGGTTGTCTTCAAAGAACAATATCACAGCTTGGGAGAGGAAACAAGGCTGAATGATGCAAGCCTCTACCCAAGGTCTTGATTCCTGCTTCACCGAACAACATATATTGGTACATGTGATAACATGAGTTGACATCGAACATGCACGAAATCATCTGATTACCAGCCAATAATGGAGACTGTTAACAGATGCGAGGAAGGCCACTGATAATGGTGATGGTCTCTAAGATGCACAGTGCAAACTAGCAAGTGTGAAATATTTTTTTTTGTCAAACACTCATAGAATCGCTTAACCAGGAGCCAATGATGAAAACCCGTGATCAAGCACAAGGTAACCTGCCACTAATGTCTACAAGCACCAAGGTAATGAATGCGTTTTTGGGTTATCTTCCAAGATAGAGTGTTGAAGTCGATAGGAAGGAACCTATTGAAAGGTAGGCAATGATGTGTCCTACATCAGTCGACACAAAACCAGACAAGGATGATTTTTTTTCTGAAGAATATTTTGAGCTTTTTGGAATAAACAATGGAGGGCATGATGAAAGGATATGTAGGGTCAGTTGATCGAGGAAACAAGTAGGGACCCTTGAAAAATAGAAGGCAAGACAACGGTTTTAACCAGACAACACTAGACTCATGAACACTACAGAGTGTTTAAGATACAGAGATGCAATGGCATCAGGGTATATAGGCTAAAAAATCATAGGTTGGTAGGGTTCATATTGAGAGGCTATCAAAATGACGGTTTATTTGAGGGAGTGCCATGTTCAAGGGAACTTTTGCTACCAAACCATGCTTCAGGATATGATTGTATTTCCACTTTTTCCCCATCTGATTTTTAATGAGTCCAGACGGGTAAACCCATCTATCTTTTCATGTTTAGAGTGTCTGAAAAGGATCGCAAAAAGAATGACTCTTTGCCCTATATGATTAGTTTAATGAGTCCAGACAGGTAAACTCGTCGATTTTTTCATCTTTTAAGAGTATGAAAAGTATCGTAAAAAGAACGACTCTATATCTTGTCTGTGTATTTAAAGAGTCCATACTAGACAACTCAGTGATCTTTTCATCTTTAGAGAGTCTGAAAAGATCGTAAAGAGAGACTCCATGGTGGTCCCTTTGTCATAGTTGTTAAATGGGTGCGACAAAAAAGGTTAATAGTATACCCATATCGGTTACTTTTCCGTATTTAATCTATTGGACCCGGATAAAGAGAAATCTTTTTCCAATAGATGTCAACCTTATTTTGTTACGAGTACGAGGTAACGGACTAAAGTAGTTTTTTTTCATGACACTTTAATGAGCTCGGTAACAAAAACTCAGGATTTTTCATTTTTTAATGAGCTTGAAAAAAGTACTTGAAAGAATGCTCAGGTCATCTTTATCATGTTTTAACGAGTAGTAAGACACAGCTCGGGATTTGTTCAGTTATAAGAGTAAGAAAAAAGTGCCTAAAAAGGATGCTCCATTGGTCTTTTTCAGTTTATGAGCTGGAACTAGATCAAAAAATAGGTGCTTAGAGCATCATTTGCATATATTGAATGAGTGCAAATGATGAAAAACTTGGGGATGTTTGTATTGTTTAAAGAGCGATAAAATATCCCAAAAAAGTGCTTGACGGGTTGTGGTATATATGTTTAACGCGCTCTACAACAAAAACTCAGAGCTATTTATATTTTTTAAAGAGCAATAAAATGTCTCCAAAAGTGCTCTATTTATCGTTGCATAGATTTAACGAGTGCAAGGACAAAAGCTCGGGGGTGTTTATATTTTTAAAAGAGAAATAAAATATCCCTAACAGTGCTCTATTCATCTTTGTAGTAGTTTAACGAGCCCAAAGAAGAAGATAGGTTTTTTGGATTAACGAGCAAGAAAAATACCATAAAAAGAACGCTCGATCTCATGCTTGACATTAGAAGGGTCTAGGCCATGCATTTCCTCATAAGACCAAGGAAAAACATTGTGGAAGTCCCTAAATGGGTAGGTGAAGCTCACAATTTCCTTAGGATTGTGATTGGCTCCACTCTGTATGTTTTCCACGATGCCTGTCATGACATAAATATTGGGGAGCAATGTTTGTGAAATATTGTCCCTGTTTCCTTCCGAGTCCAAAAGTTGGATAGTCGTATACGATGAGGAAACGATTTCATGTGCATCAGGTGATAGGATTTGAAGAGTCATCATGTCCAAACTAGATATCAAAACATGATGGTTCGAATCTTCCCAAGGTCACTCTTCTAACCTCGTGATCTCTCTAATAGCTTCATCCACCAATAGGACTTGATTGAGTGGATCGAAAGAAAGAGCAATTGTGGAAGTGGCGGTGGTACCATCGGCCGTAACCGACATGACGGGAGGCTCAAATGTGGATTGAATGGCTTGGTAGGCCAACTTAGCGAGTGAAAGTGACATCTGCTCTCTGAAGGTGTCAAGGTCTAAAAGAGCTGGCAGGATCCATGGATCGATCATTTCATGAGGAATAGATGAACGCATGTTGACCGATTGCAGAACCTGGGGCAGCTGCAGAAGAAAACAACCCATTAGGGAGGAAGCCTTCAACAGACTGGTACTTGAACTGACATAGTGGCCAGTTCCACCTCCTACTAGGGTTACATAGCCACTTGGTAATGGGGTATAACCAGGGGTGTAGAAAGACAACTGATCTACTGTAATAACCTTTCCATCCAATGGAAATTGGATGATACAAAAGACAATAGATACGACGTCTGTCATGGCATAAGTCCAACTGCGACCCAGTAATAGACTATAGTCGAGTTCCTTGTTCATGACTTCTATGTAAACCATTACTATTTTCCTAGCAAAGGTGATGGGAAAATCAATTAAGTATCCTTTTGGGATAAAGGTGTGGCCATCGAAATCTTTAAGGGAGTTCGATGGTGGGGAGAGGGTTGGGGAACCCAAGGCAAGCCAACATGAAGCCGACATGATGTAGGTTGAAGCACCTTCGTCGATGATAGTTCAGTGTATACCTTTCCCTTTCGAAGTGATATGCACCTGAAATGTAAGCTGGTGGGAAAGGGAGGGTGTACACTTGTCCATGTAGAAAACGACAAGCATGGAATCCGCAGGGTCAATACCCCCGATAGTCGAAAGCAAAGCTTTCCTTTGGCTCGGGCATGTCTGTAATACTTCGAGTGCCAACCTAGCCGATAGTGCTTGTGCCAAATCCTAGTAGATGTGTCGTGCTTTGTGCGTCGAAGTGCCCCCTTGGGGGGTCAAATTACAAGGTCCTCAACTGGCCTTTCAATTCACAAATCGTTGGGTGGCAATGGGTTTTGACCTGCGGATGATTCTGCTCCCAGAGTGGTAGGAGCTTCATATGATTTGGCTCTGGTTGTTAGTTCTACCATTTCAAATGTGTAAACGGTAGAACTTCCTTCACCAGCTGAAGGTTATTGTGAACCATTGCTACCCCTTGATGTGGGTGGAGTTTGGTTGGAAATGAGATTTTGTTGCTGTTGATTAGGAAAAGGATTTCTAAGGACCGCAGGTGCCTTACCAGAATCTTTCTTGGTAAGGTAATCCATGAATTCTTGAAGGCGCGGACAATGCTAGGTTACGTGATCTTCAAGATATAGTTTGCACGAATAGTTGGTGCCTTTATCCTTTTCCGTATTAGTAGGCACATCGGCCTTCTGTTTCGGGTTGGGCTGCTTAGATGACTACTCCTCAAAAGGAGCGGTCTTGTTTTATTTCTTCTTGTTCTTGCTATTGGATTTCTGTGTAGACTACACAGTGTTAATCACAGTGGTAGGAGGAGAAATCATTTTGGTAGAGGGATCCACTGCCAACTTGGCAATGAACCCACTCAGTTGTTTTATAGTGCTCGTGGATGTTGTGCCAACGATCCTCTCGACATGCGCTCTAGAGCACTGAGTGGTGGGAGGATTGGGGTTACCGAGAGCATAGGGGATAATGTCATAGAGAGTGCCAGATTGTGAATAAATTAAATCCAAGTGCTGGGCACGACGTATGGATTGGTCCTCTGTGACCACACCACCTAGAGCGACATCTCTAGCGATTTGTGGGAGTAGCGGCTTACAAAACCATTCTGTTAAGAGAAAATCAGGGATGGGGGCTTTGATGAACCTCTGCCTATGTCTCCATTCATGGATATGATCAGAGATGTGGGTAGAGATATCCTGACGAAACAAAGTGAGAAGTTCTGTCCCTCTCATAATGGATAGGTAATTGAAAGTGCTTTAGAAACTACATCGCTAAAGCATCAAAGGTATTCATTAACGCATGTGGTAACTCAATATACCACTTTGTAGCATTGCGAGTGAGGGTGCAGGGAAAAAGACACAACCAAACACTATCATCCACCATGGAGTTAGAAACACACCATAGATGGTAGTTAGTGACATGAGTGCCCGGATCCTCCCCTTTTTTTCCGTCAAACTTAGGAATGTTCGTAGATAGCAAAGACATTACTGGGGGGACATAGTGGTAGATAGCACGCTGTGTGGGCAGGATACTTGAGTCCCCGACTCAGTTCCAAAATCCCCGAAGGGACCCCCATTACACAGAATGCCCAAAGGAGTTGTAAAAGAAGGTGGGCTACCTTCGATTACAATCTGATGTTGTCTCCTATTTCGCTCCAGTGTGAGTGGAGTGGTCCTGGTAATATGAGTGCAGAAGGATTTTTCACTCTTTAACGATGCTAGTTTGATTTGCAATATTGGGTAGTTGACTCACTCTCTTAACCCAAGGTCCTAATCTATCTAATGTTGGTTTTCTCTAAAAAAGAGTATCTGATTGATTTTAGTGTACTTTTTTATTTGTCTTCGGAGAGGGTGTTGACATATGATATGATGAGACTCTTGACTCGATAAACTGTGCATAACTATGCTTTGCATTTTTTTTTTCAATTTCTTATGCAAACAAGTCTTATTCTACACATGTATTATTTCACATATTCATGTATTTGCCAATGCATCTAAAGTCATTCAACACTTTGCATAACCGAAAGTTCATTTTCTCAATATTCCATAACAACTATTGAACCAAAACAAAGCAGCCTACAACTATTCTGACAGAAGGAGATGTTTAGTTGATCAGCTTTTCTTTCAACAAAAATTTCTTTTATGAGAGAAAAACTAAAGCATTTTCTTAAAAAATAAATTTAAGACACCAAATTTGTTAGCATGATACTATTGCAGATCCTAATTTAGCCCCTGGGACAAGTTCCCCCCCTTTTGGTCCATAAGATCTCTTGAAAAGCATGGAAATGGGTCACTAATGCTCTATCTATGTGTAAACAGAGCTTTAGTTTGGCCACTAACGCTCCTTGTGCACAGTCAAAGAGCTTTATAAAGCTCTGTCTAGACCAACAACTTGTGCTAGTGAGGGAAAGAGCTCAAAAGGATTTTGGGATCATTTTCTAAAGAGAAAGCAACTTTGCAGGATGCAACAAGCTAGATGGTGGATTAGAGAAGGATATGAAGAAGAGGGAAGCTCATAGAAGAGAGAAGAGATCTAAGAGGAATCCAGATGACCAGGAACTAAATGTATAGTCCTCAACGGACTCGCCAGTTCTGCTATAGGGTAAAATGCACGAGATGAAAACTACCCTCGAAAGTCTTCCCAGGACTTCCGACAGACCGTAAGGTTATCTGCAAAAGGTACCTATTACACACATGTTCATCTATCTAACATATATTGACAGGACATGGAGAAAGGATCACCTTTGGTTCTTTCTAGATTCACTTGGGGATCTCCATGCGGTAAGAAGAACTCCTCCTGATTGGCTCAAGATGATTCCTGCACAAAAGAACGAAGCAAACTAATCACAACATATACTCCTGACAATTAATGTAAGAATATGTAATAATCATATATAAATGTGTCACTAATCTACTCAACATAACAAGCATCAGAATGAACAAATAAATGCACAATATCACCGACACTTTGAGTAGTGGAACACAACCATAGTCCTATATTCAAAAAAGGGATTACAACAACCCTATTGTATCAACCTTCCTTATCCCTTCTTCCTCTCTCTCTCTCCTTCTTTCAGCTAGCTCCTTCAAGAATATGACAATATCACAACAACACCATGTACTATCCTTCTAAATGCTCTGACCCTTGTGCAATGGCCCTATCGTTGCTTAAATAGCAATCGAATTAGGGCTTCCTAACTCCACCTGTAGTTCATTTGGGTAAAAAACATGAACCTGCCTCTTTTACCAACTTTTTCCCATTTTCCTCTGTTTCCAGAATAGAATTTCCCCAAATATCTTGATTTTTGGAGTTTCCCTGCTTTTCTTGCACAAATTTAGGGAAATAATATCTATATATTTTATAGCAGATTCATTGGCATAAGCACTTGAGCATATCTAAAGTTCACTGACGCTCCCCTTGGTCTAACAACATGAGTTAGTAGGTGACTAACACTCCTTTATGCTTATAAACAAGCTTTATAAAGTAGGTTGTCATTGTACAGAGAGTGCTAGTGTGGATGTTGGGCCTGCAACTGTGGTCATTCTTTTAGTCATCTTGTCCTTCTCCTCTGAGTTGATTAGGAGTTCAATTTGTCCTATAACAGTATCACCAGAAGAGCACGCCTTATCACCCACATGCTAACGGGATAGTAGAAGCGTTCAATAAATTACTGGAGACTGCGCTGACCAAGGTATGCAATGCTTATCAAAGTGATTGGGACCTGTGCATGCCTGTAGTGTTATGGGCTTATCAGACAACATGAAAGAAGCTCATGGGATAGACACCTTTTAGAATTGTCTATGGAGTGGAAGTCGTAATTCCTATGGAGTACATCATGCCTAGTGTGTGCATAGTAGTGCTGACAGGTATGACAGATCGCAGAGCCCTAGAAGAGAGGCTTGCACAGTTGAATGAGCTGGAGGAAGAGAGATTTCTAGCTAGATTTCACCAATAGGTCCAAAAGTAGCATGAAAAGGCATGTCACAATTGACATATTAAGTTGCGCACCTTTAAGGTGAATGACTTGGTGCTGTTGTATGATAGTAAGTTTGATAAATTTCTAGGGAAACTTAGGATGCACTGCTTATGGATGTATGTTATTAAGGAGATTACTGACGATGGTGTGATCTAGTTGGTTAAGTTAAATGGAGATCCATTCCCAGTAAAAGTGAATGGCAGTCATTTAAAGCCATACACAGGTGGCTCAACCATCTGACTATCTGACAGAAGCATAGTCTCAGCGCTCCAGGTAACTGAAAGGAGGCATAGGACTATAAAATACACTACCTGGGATCTGTGGGATTTCACGATTGTGCGAAGTAGCGAAGTGTCGCAGGGTCCGCAACTATGTGAACATAGTTGCACTAGTGTGCAAGTCTGCCGAAAAGTGATTGTTAAAGTCACTATTCACGATTTGATGGTTGGTTTCAGGTCAAATGGAGCAGGCGAAATGCATTTAAGGTGGACTTTATGGGTAAGATTCTTGAAAATTTTCCGCCAATCTAGCATTAATGGGACAAATGTGGGGGGACTGGTCGAATTCAAATTCAAAAGTCCCTATAAATTACAAGTGGATGTCCAGCAAAAAACACATGGTAATTTGAGAACTAAGTTGTTGTGTGCTCAAGTATTCATGAAACGAGACTTATTCGAGACTCTAAAAGTGAATTAATTGTTTGAGAAACTACCAGAGACACTGAAAGAACTGTGGAATAATGATATGTCAGCACTTGAAGAATCCATGGACACAGGAGTAGTGATAGTCAAGGAAGCTACACAAGAAATTGCAAAAGTGGAAGCCCCAGAGAGCGCCAGAGTTATAGTGGAGGTCCCTAAATCACACCGAACATCGAGACCTAAGAAGGATAAGTAGGCTATGATCCCGATGTTTGTCTCGCCCATAAACCCACAGAGGACTAAACTCACTATGAAAAAAAGGGAAAGGCCATTAATAAGGAGGCCGAAGAAGAGGAAGAATTTGAAGAAATCCTGGTAGATGAGGAGGATGTAGAAATGGAAGTTGAAACCTAGGGTGCAGACCCTATTAGCTGGTTACCTGAATATGTTACTCTGTGCAAGGGTAAAGCCAAGGTGACAAAGGATATAGATAAGAGCAAGAGCTATCTACAAACTTCATTGCTGCTAGACGATATTATTTTTGAGGGACCGCACTTGGGGTGGGTTCCTGTGTTGAAATTTGAAGATTGGGACCTCACAGAACACAAGAATTTCCCACAGTTAGCAACTGAGAAGCTAATGTGCCAGAAGATGGATACGACAGATGGAATGATTGAATTGGATCTGTGCAAATGGCTTAGAAGTGTAGAGAAAGTAGGATTGCTAAACCTGCTCTAGGTGTCGCATTCCCACCACGCCCCAGTGAACGTATTCGTCATCAGGTAGATGCTCTACTTAGTGCCTGATGACTGTTTGTGGTTGAAGGAGCCCATTCCCATCACAAACCATCTGATTCATCAAATTACATGGATGCCCTACTCAGGAGAGGATCCAGCTAACAATTCTGAGGGAAAAGGTGGCGAGTTGGTCCTCACGGAAGTGATGAAGAAGAAGTTCAAGCTGAAGAAGGAGAAGCGAGGGTATGCCATATCCAGCATTAACAACCCTGTAGTCAAGTTCGTGACAAAAATATTAGCAGGGAAGGTGATGCGAAAGTGTCGCGTGAATGAGGTTCCCATGCCAGTGGTTGCACTAGTGGCCTAATGCATAGAAGGAGTTGAGTTCAACTGGGTGAATTATCTATGTGGCAAGTTCCTTACGAACTGTCACGAGGCAAAAGGAGTAGGGCAAAATGTTTCACTATGTGTGGCTCCTATTTTCGATTATACTGGTGGCATGGGAGTTGCCCAAAGATGGTCAATTCCCTTTGATCGCATTGAACCTTCCAAAGGTAGCGAAGTATGCTTTGCTGTGGGCAACCAAGGACATGCAACGTATCAGAGAAAGTAAGATTTTATCGGTGCTAATGGACATGAATATTCGGATGGGGATCAATCGCAAGCCATGTTATCGCCCACAGTCTATGCTAGTTTATAGATATTTTCAGAGTTCAAAGCAGATTTCCACCATGTATTCATCAGGGCGCGGAAGGAACCTATGAAGACGTGGCATGATTTACCATACCTGGCAACCGACGATGTGATATTCACAATCCTTGAGTCTTGGCCGCTGGAGTGGCGCACTCCAACTAGCTCCACGGTGGAAATAGACAATTTCACCATGCAACGCAAGAAGGAAGAGATAAAGCTTCGAATGACGCAACTGGAAGAGAAGCGCATAGAAAAGGAAGCAGAGGCTAAGGCCCAGGTAGCACGTGACAGTGTGAAGCTGGTGGAAAAACATAAAACATGAGAAGAAGAGTGCTAAGGAACCTAAACCAGAGATAGACACTGAACAAGATGGTGTGGACCCATAGACGATGTCCATCCATCTCAAGCATCCACGGCCATGAGAGCAGATAGTGTCGCAAAAGAAAACAAAGGCATCAAAGACATTGTTTGACCTAATCACCCTCACTGAGGGGGATTTGCATGATATCGGTGAAACAGTGAGGGATGTCACCACAGAGGCGCTCCAACAATTTGAAGAACAACAACAGTTGGTATTGGGGGCTATTCGAATAGAGTTGTACGAGTTGCAGGTTCACACTCCACAGGTTGGCATAGTGTCCACTAGCCTCGTGATTGGCACTTCAGCTGTCGAGGAGATGTTGCGCACAAGGGTGAGCAACATGATAGTGCTATCAGATGGGGCACTTACTCCAAAGAAGGAAGCCGACATATCCATGGTGAGAAGTTTGAAAGGGGTAGGGTTGAACATGGTTGCACTCCCTCGGGAGATGCTCTACCTCTTACAGGATGGAGTCACCGCAAAACTTCGGGTCAGGGAGAGTTGCGCTCTACAGGTGATGAGTGAGTAGCGCATCAACACTAAGTAGTTGGGCCTACAACACAACAAAGTGGTAAAGCAGAATAAGCAGATAATGCAAGTTGTGGAGGAAGCCTACTAGATGGTCCTGGAGTTGAAAATTCAGGTAGAGGAACCTGTGGAGGTGCGCGTCCGAAAATTGGCCACACGGGTGCACGACACAAGAGCATATATGGCTAGGGTTTAGTTGGAGCTGAACCTGCAGATCACATAACTGCAGTTGAAGGCTCAACCTTCAACTCCACTGGAGATCAGGGAACAATGAACCACCATTGTTACAAAAACAATGGAGGTGGTTGACAGTGGAGTGACAAACTGCATGAAGCTGTTCGAACAGTCATTCGAGGTCCTAACCACCCTGCAGGAGCACCTGAACGTAGAGTGCCTAGAGATAGATGTGCATAAGCTACAACATAAATATGATGAGGTAAAAGGGACCGCACAGATGGTTTCTCTTACACATAGGCTTGCATGGATGTAGTAGGCAAAGATGCTCAAGGAATAGGTGGATGTCGCTCGACACAAAGAAGCGGTCTTAAAAGTGTGCCTACAACCATGGATCGATGAGGCTTATACAATTACGGCCTCCATTGAAGCAAAGCTCACACAATTGCAAGCAACTCAACAGAGGATTCAGGGCAATAGTTTAGTAGTAGTAGTCATTGAACAATGCGTGGAGGAATTCCAGTAGGCAACCGCTAAGTGCATTGACAAAGTTGCAACGATCCAAATAGAGATGGGAGGTCTTTGCGCTAAGATCTCCGCACCTATAGAGTGACTCAAGGGCAAGTCACGATGTTTGAGTTGGGGGCTTGTTGGGCGTGGGATCCCCCAAGGGCAGTTTTGGGGCTTATAGCCCATATTTTGGTCCAATTTTGTAATACAAATGTAAAGACTCTGCATTTTGTGGGCACAAAGCACATAGTTATTAAAGAGTCATAGGGTTTTCTGCGCTTATTTTGATAATATAATGTTGGTTGTAAAATATCTACCCACGGTCTGTAGACCATGGGATTGTATAAATAGAGCTAAGATCTAAGTAGTAGAGAATAATAATTGACTAAAGAAGAAGAATGGTCGAAGATGTATGAGAGATAGCTCTGAAGTAGAAGTCTAAGTTTTGGGTCATAGCATAGGTAGAGGATTTGCAGCTGAGTGTGCAGAGGCATAGAATTCTGCAACTAAGTGCATGGACCATTGAAGCTAAGTGCGTAGGGCAGGTTGAGTTTGTAATAGTTCAGAATTATCAATAAAGAGAAGTATTCTACAATTTCTGCATCTTTATTTCCTATTTATGCATCTGTTGTATTGGGCATGAATTTCACTTCTAATGCTTATATGATGCGTGAATGTGTATAATTGTATTGGTCAACAGAATGCAAGTAAGAACATCTGTTTACATGAAGCTAACTAAGATATGTTAATAAGATAAGTAAGATACTTAGCCTATTTTGGGAGATATCATAGTTCGCTGCCCTAGCAACGTGAAAGGACTTCAGCCCCTGGTTAGGGCTACGCAGAACCTGACTATAACATTTCATGAAGGTAATGAAGGCTAGAGTAGAGGGATAAGAAACCTGTACGAAGGCATGTATAGTTGGAATAAACCGACATCAAAACCATCTCAAGGGTGCGGAAACTTGGTTCCAACATCTCCCCATACTGCTTCGGGTGAGACTTCAGTCCGTGCTCTGTGGGCTGATGTCGAAAGGGCCAGTAGTGTAGGGGTTTACTTGGCTAACTAACACTGAACCTGGGTCAGGCCCCCACAAGCCAATAGATACAACTCCTAGGGCTACCAAATTTACTTTATCAACCCGGGGTTTTGTACAAACTTGGAGGTGATAGTGCTATATGCACAGTAGATGCAACAATCTACTCTTGTCACTTGTCAATTAGAGCGATAGACCACTATGTTTTCAAACCAATCTTCTATTGACTCGAAGGAGTTTGACTACTCACAGTGAATATACATATAATATTTAATGCAATAAAGTAAATGCTTGCTTATTTAGGAAATGAAAGTGTTGAATGGAAAGTGCTATGAAATGCCATGAAATAATCTAGCTAAGAAATGACACACATTACTTGCAGAAAAGAACTAATTTAACCTTGCATTCTATCATCTAGCTATTTGGATTAAGTGGACATGGGAAGTATTTCTATCACTCTATGACTGATGTATGCATGCATTAGCTATCTCATGTTGAAATGGCAGAAAAAGAGTCTTTTAATTTTTGATTTAGAAATGTAAATTCTAATTTAAATAATCTGAACTTTGTAAGGGAGAAAGGCATGGAATAGCTGGTCCAAAATGGCACTGATAGGCATGTAAGTCAAGTGGAGGACCTTCCCTATGCTTATACTATCATTTCTTCTCAAATCAGGTTTAAACAGGCTACTACAGGAGATCTTGTAGCTACTATAGGAACTTCTATAGGATGTCTTGGTTTTCTACTGGTAGTTAGTTGAAGGCCATATGAAGGTAGGGAAGGTGAAATTAAGTGTTGGAAAGATATATGATGGTGAAATAGGGTGTAGGGAAGGTGCACATTACCTGAGGCCCAACCCAACACTTCAGGATGGTTGGATTTGCCCAAGATGGCTATCCACGGTGGCTACAAAACAAAAATTTGGATTAGGGGTTGGTGGGCCTTGGCAGAAGGTGGAGAAGACTTAGATGAGGCTAGTGGCATGAATTCCTCCCTGCATATCAACAATCCATGCAAAAAAACATGTTCATCTCTTCATTTATGCATAACTTCATATAAATAGAGAAAACATGAGTTGAATTCGAGAAAACTAATTTATTGATGGCTAATGACTAGATCTATGAAATGAAATTCCTTCTTAAACTACAAAAATATTAAGAAACAAAATGAAAACTATAGGTGCTTCCAAGGAATCATAAACAATGATCTATTCAACAATGAACCCTAAGCTATTCAATGAGAAAAATATAAATATGTTTTTGGGGCTGTTAGAGTGGGGCCCTAAAACCATGATCCCATGAGGGAGATGAGGAAGAGGCCACTCTCACAAGATTTTATGAAGTATTATTTTTCACTACTATACCAATGCTCTACTTCTTCCACTAATGGAAACAATACCAAACAATCAATTAAATACTTGTTAAACTAAACAAAGAATAAATAACTTCAACAAATAACTATGATTTTAATCTAAGAATACATGTACAAAAAAAGGAGCCTCTGCTACTAGGGTTGGCCCCTAACCCAAGAGCTTCAACCCTCTGATTCAACTTAGTGCTAGATATGGGTCAACCTTCTCATTATCATCAAAATGTAAAATACAACATAAGATTAATAGTCACAATGTTTTAGCTCTAAATTTCCTCTTGGATATAACAAAAAATCGGATCCTAATGGGGCACTTCACCTTCTTATTTATACAAACTGAAGCTACCAACAACTTCCTAAAAATTAGGGAGACTTGGCTCGCAAACTCGAGAATGACTTGTCTTCATTGTCACTCTCTTGGTTACCAATGAACTCGGTTGGCTTGGCTACTTGTAACTCCGACATGATGATATATGGTGGAGGAATATTTGAATGATTTGAGGAGTTAAGGAGGGAGACAAATCTCCTAAAATCCCTCTTTCTTGTCCACTTCGAGTTCCTACAATTAAATTATCCAAAACTACTCCAATTCCTACAATTAATGCATATTAGGCCACATGACATAACATATCACCTTTACCCTTCTCACTAAGTAAAATATAATAAAATATGTAAGTAAATGTGAGAAAAATTGATTTTAATAAGCTGGAGAGTGGCATTAAGACCCATATAATTTACCTATTGATGAGTCTCATCTTCCACCCCCTACTGAAGGTGTTGATTATCCTCTGAGCAACTTAGTCTATGTCCATATCTTTCATAGCTCTTGTGGCCTCTCTGACATCCCAGGCCTCTGTTGATGGAGTTTCCTCTTGAGGATAGAACCCTGCATGTTTCTCTATTTCTTCCCACTGATTTCTTTCCTCCTCTTCCTTCCTATCTTTTAACAGACCCAAAAACCAGGGTGGACTGAGTTTCAAACCAATCCAATTGATTTTTAGTCTCTGCATGGCATTCTTATACAGTGGGGTCTTTCTAGTGCATTCCTCAACCTATTAAGGGAATGGTACTCTCTGATCCTTAGAATATGTGGTGGGTTGCTCCATCTCATCTGCATGCTTATTGGATTTCCTTTCCTAGCAAACTTAAGGTGTTTTCAAAGTGGGTGATAGCTTGTTCTTGTGTAGATAGGTATCTTGGTGCAAGTTGGGCATCATTGGAGATGATGTTGTGGTTGCTAATGACAACCATGGAATTTATCTGTTCTTCTCTGATGTAAAGGGGCTCCACTTCCTATTTTTCCAATATTATCTTCACCTCCTTAGCCATGGCCTCCTCATTACTCATCCGTGATGCAAGGGCCATTAGTTGTAAATCCCCCAACTTTGCAATGGGGTCCCAAACATTCAAACCTATTAAGGCCAAGTTGTGTAGGTAAAATTTAGATATCTTAGCCTTATCTTCCAGGGTGCTCTTGTCACATAGTTCAATGAACTATCTATAGTCTTGGAAAGGCATAGTCCTATGTTGTGCTAGTGTCTTAATATGAAATTGCAGCCATTGATCCTTGTGGTATAGTGCATATGATCTTGATGGTATCCTACACTGAAGTGCCTCCATGGATAGGCTTGCCATGGTGGCCAATTGGATCTCTTTTTCCTACAACTACCTCCTTAGCCATGTGTTTTCTATTTATAGTTAAGATCTCAGAATTTGTTCGCTATCTCTCATGTTGGCTTATTGGGGCTTAACCCAGGTTTAGAGTTAATTTATCCAAACAAATCTTGGTACTACTGGCCCTTTTGGCAATAATCTGCGGAGCGCGGATTGAGGTCTTACCCAAAGTAATATGGGAGGGTGCTAGAACTAGGTTTCCACACCCTGGAGATGTTTGATGAGGTCACATGGTCCGCGGTTTGACCCTGTGCATAGGTTGCTTCACACACTTTCCTGCCATGCTTTGCATTATTACCCAAGATCTTACTAGTATTCCAATGCTAGTTGATTATCTTAGCCTACTTGCGTGCTTTAAGTTACACTTAACAATATAAATCATTCATACAAGTGCACATAGTAACTAAATAATGTAATTGTAAAGTATATCAAACATGTATTAACCCAAGAACAGATACACAAAATTATGACAAAACTTCTCTTTATTAATTCCTTCTTCAGTTACAGACTTGACTGCACCTTGCGCACTCAGCTGCAGGGGTCCACGCACTTAGCTGCAGACTACTAGCCCTCTGTGCACTCAACTGTAGAGATTTCTCCTACTCTACAACCCAAAGGCACACTTCACACTTCGACTCAATCACTTTCTCTTCTCATGATTTCCTTCTATTATCTATCTCCCTATCTACACTTAGAGCCTGACTCTATTTATACAATTCCATGGTTTGCGGACCATGGGTAGGTCTCTCTACCTGACATAACATTACAAAACTAGAGCAGACAACCCTCCGACTCTATCATAATTTCATGCCCCGTGCCCGTAATTTGTGGAGCTTTACAACAAGATTCAGTCAAAACTAGGGTTTTGAGCCCCAAAACATGCCTTGGGGGGATTCCATGCCCAAAAAGCCCCCAACACAAACATTGTGACTCACCCTTGAGTCACTCTCTCGGCGCGAAAATCCGTGCATAGAGTCCCTCCAACTGTTCTCGAACTGCATTGAGGTCAGTAGTGCACTGAGATGCTACTTTCTGGATTTGTTGCATACGCTGTTTCAAGACTTCTGTGTCTAAATTGCTTCATTGCATCTATACCGGTATCCCCTGCATATGTTTTGTAGTCCCGTGTCTTTGTCCGGATCCTTGGAGCGCGAAGACTGTGCTTCTTCTGGCTAGTCAGATAGCTGGGCCACCCGTGTAGGGCTTCAAGCGACTGCCATTCACTTTGCCTAGAAAAGGCTCTCCATTTAGTTTAGCTATTTGTACTAGCCTCCATCTGTGACCTCCTTAACAATGTACAGTCCTAGCCAATGCATACTGAACTTTCTTGGGAATTTGTCAAACTTACTATCATACAATGACACCAAATTATTTACCTTGAAAGTGTGCAACTTAATATGTCGATCATGCCAGGCATTTTCATGCTTTTTGCACCTGTTGATGAAATCCAGCTAGGAACCATTCCTCCGCGAGTTCTTCTAACTGCGCAAGTCTTTCTTCTACAACGTTGCAGTGTGTCATACCTGTGAGCGTTGCTATGCACAGACTTGGGACAATATATTCATAAACTAATTGGAAAGGTGTCTATCTTGTCAATTTCTTACATGTCGTCCTATGAGCCCATAGTACTATAGGTACGTGTAGGTCCCAATTTCTCCACTACGTGTTGCATACTTTGGTTAGCGCAGTCTCCAGTCTTTTGTTGAATGCTTCTACTATCCCATTGGCTTATGGGTGATACGGTGTGCTTTTCTGGTGATATACCTGGAACTCTTCTGTTAGCATGCTGATGGTTTCATTCAGGAAATGTGTACCACGATCACTCATTAAGATTTTTGGATAGCCAAATCGAGTCAACACATGTTCAAACTAAAACTTCGCAGCCATAGTGGTCGTGCAGTCTTTAACTAGTTGTGCTTCAACCCAACGAGTTAGGTACTCTATCACGGTGATGATGTATCACGTGCCCATTTTTCCTTGAGGTTTGATAGGTCCTACAAAGTCGATTGCCCACTTTTTGAAGGGCTACAACGTCATTTGTGGATTCAAAGGCATCTCGTCCCTCCACGATGGTTTACCTTTCCTTTGACATATATCACAGGCCTTCCAGTGTGCTTTTGAATCCTGATGAAGGGTAGGCCACCACAACCTTGCACAAATAATCTTTTGTGCAATCTCTCATCCTACACAGTGTCCTCCTATAGATCCCCCATGTGCTTCTGCAAGGATCTGACTCCACTTGAATTTAGATACGTAACTTCGCAATATATCATCATTTTCCATTTTGTATAGGTTCCCCGCAATGGTAGAAATGTTAGCTGTGTGCACCACCAGTTCCTTCTTTTGCTGGATAGAGTATTCCTTCAGCCAGTCCCTATTTTTAGAAAGTGTATTATATCTTCTAAGTGTCCATTCATGATGCATACAACAAAAAGTTGAGCGTCAGGTAATCCTTCCTCCAAATGAGTAGGTTTCTCTCCCTTCTTAATACATGACAGGTGATCCAGTCCTGCGTTCAGGAGTCCAGGCTTTACCACGACCTCAAAGTCATACTCTTGGAACAATAAGAGCCACCTTCATATGCACCCCCCCAAAATAGGCTTATTGACCAAGTATTTCAGCGTGGAATGGTTTGTATACATCTTGAAATTTCCTCCTAGCAAATAGTTTCGGTATTTTTGGAGCACATACACCATAGCGAATCCCTCACGCTCGGTTGTGGAATAGTTTTTTTCTGCTTTAGACAACCTGTGACTTGCAAACACGATAGGGTGATGAAAGCCCTCTCTGCCTTTTGTGTGAGCACCATGCCTAGTGCTATACATGACGCATCCACATGGACATGGAACTCCACATCCCATTTTAGAAAAACCAGGATTGGAGCGGAGGCCAATTTCCCCTTTTGGACATCCAAGCTCTTCATGCAATCATCATTCAAGCAGAATGTGACATCCTTTTTCAATAGTTTCTCCATCGACGCGATGATCTGGGCATAGCTTTTGATGAACTTCTTGTAGTACCCTGTGTGTTCCAAGGTAGCACACAATTGTTTAACACTTTGCGGTGCTTCCAAATTCAGAATTACTGCAATCTTCACGAGATCTACCATTAGTACCTGTTTTCAGACCACATGTCCCAGTAGGTTCCCAAAGGGAATGGACGTACACTTCTTAAGGTTCAGCGCAATCTTGTGTCATCGACAAGTATCCAACATCAAGCGTAAGCTTGCTACGTGGTGCTTAACCAATCCAAAGACAGTCCAATCATCTAGATAGACCTCCAAGAACTTGTGGATGTATTCTTTGAATGCGGCAACAACTATGCACGAGAAGATGGTTGGCACGTTCTCCAACACAAACGGCATAATGGTGTATTGAAAGCAACCCCATTCAGTTGTGAAGGTGGTCTTGCTCCTATCTTCTAGTGCGATTTTGATCTGGTGGTACCCAGAGAACCCGTCCATAAAAGAGTATGCTTCTTGTCAACCAAAATTTTCCAATACTTCATCTGTGAATGGGGTTGGGAATGGATCATGCACATAGGCATCATTCAATTTCTTGAGGTCCACGCATATTCTTATCTCACCCTTCTTCTTCTTTTTCTGTACTACCATAGGGCTTACCTAGTTAGATTCTTCCACCGGCTCAATAATTCCATCCGCGAGCATTTTGTCTAATTCTATGCAGACCTTTTCCTTGTACTTTGGATTCAAGCGGTAAGGCCTCTGCTTAACCAGCGTCATGTTGGGGTTCAGGGTGATATTCATCATCCCTAAATCACCAACGATCCCTTTTAAGTCCATGATCTTAGTTGGTAATAAGGCTTGGTACTCTGTAACTTAGCGACCTTATCCACCGTGGCATTGTCCCAGTAGTCGCCGAGCGTTGCATACTTTGGTTCGGCCTTTGTACTGATGTTCACCTGCTTCATTTTACTGGCGTGATGATGTCAGGATCTTTAATCAATGGTCCTTGAACCTTGCGATAGCCTTTAGTTTCTAGAATGTTAATTTTTTGTGGATCTTCATCATTGTCCTCAATGTTTACATTGTAATATTCTAGTGCATAGCTTAGCTGGGTCACCCATTCTGGCTGAAGCACTTCCATTAGCTCCTGGGGTATTTTAAAGATCGCTGATTTTACTACTTGTAGCACATCATCAATAGTATCCCACCAACGATCCTCAAACATGAAGGTTAACAAGAATCCTTCTCGCAAGATATCCCATTTGTTCGTGCTATGGTGGAACTCTGTCTCAATATACCAATCCATGGGTATGATATCCACGGTATGATAGAACAGGTGCACCCACTCAGGTTGTGGCTCTTCCTCGTAAACCTTGGTCCATTTCACGAGGTGTGCATGTGGATCATCCCGTCCGTCATACTTTTCTGTTAGCCACATCTAAGGCATCCCAAACTGCATGCACATCACCCTCCTGCATTCATGCCAGTCCTCAAAACTTCTTTGATGTGTACCCCACCATATTGCGAGCGTAGCACCCAGTGCCCATTTCAGAGTATCGAATCACTACTATTCTGGTACTTCTCTTTCAAATTTGTTTAGGAAGTCATCCACCTCGCTCAATCTGTCATACACAGGAAGATCTCTTACCTCTGTTGCCACACAATGTAGTGACCTTATCATCATGTTACAGTTGAGCATGGTTACCTCGTGTAACTGGTTTTGCCATCATTTTATTTCTTCGTCCGAATCTGAGGTGGAGGAGCTCTCATTCTCCCACGATATCGTGCCATCCGCAGTTGGATTTACCCAATCCTGCTCCCACACAGTTACCTTGTAGATATAGTCTAGGTTGTCATTGCTGTTGTAGACATGCACTGGCTCTGTGTAGCGCGATCCTTCCGTAGGGTCTAAAGGTACCACTAAATGCAGTGACTTTTTCTAAAAAATCATCTTGCATTTCTTTAGATTTATCACTCCATTCATGTCAGTGGCCCAATCTATTCCAAGTAGCACGGGATAGGGATTGCTGTCATCAACAATCTCTATGACTTCGAAATTTGCTAATGTGCTCACATGTTTGATATCTACCATTATTCCCTGCAATCTTCCCATAGGTAGGATCTTTTGCTGGTTCACCATTCATAGCTGGATCGATGACCATTGTAGTGTAGGCCTACCCATGCACTCCCATGCCTGCTTTGGTAGGACGTTTGCATCTGATCCTAGATCCAAAATTACTTGATCCATTTCATATTCCCCGATCTGCACGATCAATCTCATCTCTCTTCCTGTTCACGTTGTGTGCTTCCCGAGCTTCCGGACTACGCGTAGTTCCCCTTGCATGGTTCTAACACATCTAGTGATGAGTTCTTGCAGTCCCTTCACAATTTTGCTGTCATGCAGCAGCTTCATGCATGTATCCAAAAATGTAGTGAGCATTGATGGGTCCGTTTACGATTCTAGTTTGTCTCTACTTCCTGAAGTGGAGGCATCCAAAGGAGCTCTTCTTAGCTTCCATGAATGTCTCCTTAGCATGCTCTAGATCAAATTCAGGTTCCTTCGTCGGAGCCTTGTGAACCTAGGTACTTTCTTCGAGCTGCTTGCCCTTGTCATCCCCCATCGTAATACCACTTCAGAGCACGATGTTTACATTTGGGTCTTCCTCACGCGGCTCAGACCTCATCATTTACAGGTTCTGAGTCGGGGGAGGTTGGAGTGCTCCTTTATCGCACAACCTCGCTATCAACATGGGATAGTCCTCCGTCTCATGATCAAACTGGTTATAATATAAGCATGATGGTCTCACCAGATTTGTACAATCGCGGGCATAATGCTCCAGTCCTTTGCAATTGTAACATATCAGTTGTTTGCGACCTCTTCCTAGTCCCATTCCACCTCGAACTCATCCGTGCCCCTAAAATCCAGTGCACGCCATCCCTACATTTTGATCGAAGGCCCATGTTTTGGTTTGAACTCTGTAGGTAGGAGTCTGATCCATCATCAATTCATAACTTCTACAGGTGTGCTCATCGTGGCCTACTGACTTGCAAAAATTATAGAACAACTGCCAGGAGTTCTGCATGTACTTCTGTAATAGATGGCAGTTATCTGTAGCATGCTTCCCTCCTATCTAACAAATCCCACACCATAATGCAGATGCCATGCTTGGTCCTACTTGTGCCTCTGGTCTTAGTGGCATTGATCCTCCTCCCGCCAAGTAGTTCATGAAGACTAGACAATGGTCCTTATCATGTCCTTGGCCTTTGTACTTTATGCACCATACCTCTTCGTGCGCTTCTGGGTGAGCCATCCTGTCTTGTTTCAAAATCTGCATCTCAAGGCACAAGTTTTTCAACTACGCATTGATTTGTTGAACTCCCGGGTTAGGATCTTGTATCGGGGTCTTGTGCAGTCAGGCCTCGCCCTGAGTGGTTAGCTTTTGATATGAAAATGCGGTCCTTAGATTTGGCGTTATTGATGCTACAAACCATGCGTGGTGTTTCCCATCTGTCAAGGTCATGTTGGCTTCACGAATCATACACTTCAGTCTCTAATCCACCTCCCAGGGGGTCTCGCTTGGAAGCATCACGATTTCCTTAAATCCAATGATCGACCGTGTCTCTGATTTTGGCCTGCTAAATTCTTTGTTCAGTGTGGCTTGAATGTCCACGATCCCTATGTTCGGATTGTCAAGGCTTGATGTACCATGTCAGTGCACGATCCTGCAAAACGCTGACCAACGTTGCCTTCTTTATGTTGTCATCCATGACTCCTTGTGCTTCCCATACAACCCTTACCATGAACAAAAACTAGTTTGGATCTTCATTTCCTACTCCTTTGAACACCGACAACTTTATCACGCTTTCCATATTGAATTGTGGTGGTGACGGAGGTGGTGTGGACGAAGACAGGGGTGAAGATGGTGAAACTGGTGGTGGTGTAGGTGGGAGTGGTATGCGTGGAATTCACTGATTTATCAAATTGATCGCACTTCTTGGTCAAACCTTCGTGAGCTCTTCCTTGCTTTCTCACGGAGGTGAAATCAAGGGGCTAGATTCTAGTTCTGTGCTACCTTCATTTCTGTAGATCCTCCCACTTCGCGTAGCCCCAAACATCAATTTATTCGCATAACCCGTTTTTCACACAGTAGCATTTTAGTCCAAGTGTTCAAAGATTTAATGTACTTACCTCATGATCCTTTGAGGAAGCATCGTTCCACCTCACTATAGCTGACTGAAGTATCTACCGCGAACTCGTGATAAATCCTCCTATAATTCAATCGAGCCAGTGATCTACATCACGTGCGATCTTCTCCTTCGATGCTTCTATTTTGTGCACCAACTCTGGAGTCCACACAATAGGTTTTTCGAACCTACACCTTCCATGACTGTCTGCTAGCTTCGCGATCCACTCGTATAACTCAGAGAGGAAGGATGCAAAGAAAATTTCATGGATTTCCATATATAAGTAGCAATCTAACCACTCTTCCTTTGATGATCACAGGCTCTAGTTTTCCTGCGCCACAAACTCATGAATGCTCTATCTAACCACTCTTCAATTCCTTTCTTTGTTGGATTCCAATGATACGATGTCATACATCTCTATGTAGATCCTGGTATCGACAATGGAACCATTTGTTGGCTTATTAGGGCCTGACCTAGGTTTAGAGTTAATTTAGCCAAACAAATCCTGGTACTACTGGCCCTTTTGGCAATAGTCCGTGAAGTGTGGACTGAGGTCTCACCCGAAGTAGTATGGGAGGGTGCTAGAACCAGGTTTCTGCACCATGGAGATGTCTGATGAGGTCACGTGGTCCGCGGTTTGACCCTGCGTGCAGGTTGCTTCGTGCACTTTTCCGCACCTCGCAACCTAATATACTGCCTTCGCACAACCCTCCTTAGGGACTGAACGATACGCTCTGTGTTATTACCCAAAATCTTACTAGTATTCCAATGTTAGTTGATTATCTTAGCCTACTTGCATGCTTTAAGCTACACTTAACGATATAAATCATTCATACAAGTGCACGCGGTAAAGAAAAAATGTAATTGTAAAGTATATTAAACATATATTAACCCAAGAACATATACAACGAATTATGAAACAACTTCTCTTTATTAATTTCTTCTTCAGTTACAGACTTGAATCCACCCTGCACACTCAGCTGCTTGTGTCCACGCATTCACTTGTGGACTATTAGGCCTTTGCACACTCAGTTGCAGATCCTTCTCCTACTCTACGACCCAAAGACACACTTCACATTTCGACTCAATCACTTTCTCTTATCTTGCTTTTCTTCTATTATATATCTCCCCTATCTATACTTAGAGCCTCGCTCTATTTATACAATCCCATGGTCCACGGACCATGGGTAGGTCTCTCTAGCCGACATAAAATTACAAAAATAGAGTGGACAACCCTGTGACTCTATCATAATTTCATGCCTCACGCCCACAATTCGTAGATCTTTACAGCAAGATTCAGTGAAAACTTGGTCTTTGAGCTCCAAAACATGCCTTGGGGGGATTCCATGCCCAACATCTCATCTCAATCAATTCCTTGCCCATTTAGACTAGGATTTTCTCTTCCATATGACCCACATCTTCTACCTTCTTTTACTTGGCAATTTACATCTAGCGATGTGTCATTCCTCTTTCTTTCTCAATCTTAAAGAAGAGAGGGATTGAAAATTTATGTTGTATTACTTCACCTCCCTCCATGAACTTGTAGTAAGAGCTTAGATTTGGATATGGGCTAGGCTCCTACAACCCCCTTAGATATTTGTGAGAAGCTACCCCCTTCCGCACTTGTGGTGTTGCTTCCTTTCCTTCCTTCTACCCCTGCTATCCTTCCTATAGATTTTTTTGTGTTTTCTGTAGGACAGGCAGAGGTTCCTGTAGGAATTCCTAAGGATCCTATAGAAGGATTTTTCTTCTCTGTAATGGGGTCACAAGTACCTTCTCTTACTTTGTTGATGTTGACCTAGTGACAGTCTTCCTAACATAGGTGATGGAAGCCTTTGGTTTATGGGTAGCTCCTCTCCAAAGCTCAACTCATGGAGGAGTCTAAATTGGTAGCCATAGACTACACTAAGCCTCCCTTCACAAGAAATGTATTTGAGAATATGATAGCTCACCTCATTCAAAGGATAGGGAAGGATCTCCCTTCTGACCCAATTTTTGTCCTCAATTGGCTCTTCATCATCTAGGAAAAATGTTTTATTAGAAAAAGTGTTGAAGTGCTGCTAGGCTTATCCTAATTTTTCCATTGTACCCCTTGAGGAAGTGTGGTGACCCTGCTGATCACCTTAGTGTTAATTGTAATTGAAAACCCCCTCACCACAATAGTAGCACTGGTTCTAGCACGAGGGTTGAGTTCCATGGAAAATTCCTGAGCTATATTATCATCATACCCTCTAGGAAACTCAAAGAATCCCAACCAATGATGCTTCCTAAATATATCTACCATAAGGAGATGAAGGTGGATGCTGGATGTGTCTGTGCATTCCCTTCTATTGAATCTTGCTTCCATTTATCTTCTATGGTTAGTTGACTGTAGGAGGTTTTGTATGCTAGCCTTAGTGTGATTTTAGGGTGACTAAGAGTTTACAATTTTTGATGAATCACTGCAATTTTTACCCTTTCCTATCTCCATACAATTTTCTTTAAACTTCACAAAAATATGTCTAAACCCTAGGCCCACTGTAATTACTAGAAAATTTCGTACTTGTCCCTTTGTTTCCTCCCTAGCTATCAAGTCAAAAAAACATGAGAGATGGGTCACCTACCTTTTACTGTGATGCTATGGATAATGAGAATTGCTAACCAAATGGACCCTAGGCACCCCCTTGCAAATTTCTTGTGAATTTCCAGTGATTCATGTAGCTCCCTGAGTTTCCTATAGTTTTCTGTAGCTCTATTTCTTGTAGGGTGGCCAAAACAAGGGTTTCTTCCTCGATGGCTCTCCAAGGTGATCACCATCTCTCTGGTATCGAAATGAAAAATGGGTGCATGAAAGTTTGGAATTTTTTCTATTTATGGTCAATTCCTTGGAGCGTTGTGTTGGCTGGCAGTAGTACGAAATTTCCTCATTTCAATTGTTAGCCCACCGTTGGTGATCATGCAATGTCCCCTCATAATTATCACCCACTACCATGTAACTAAATCGACCACCTTTTTGAATGATACTCCTTGATGTGACATTCCAACATGGAATGATGACTGGGAGTTTACTTTTTGTCTTCGAGTTGAGGATGGCCAAGTTAATTGGCCACCTCCAGATTATAAAAAAACTTTTCCACATTCCTTACACTTTTATCATATCGTAATCAAAGAAGGGTTTGGCTGATGTGCCATACTTGTGCCTACCTTTTCTAGTCAATGCATATTGGAGGATGACCTTTCTATGCTTCTTGTTCAGGTGAGTGCTCTCCTTTGGTCATCTTTTGTTGATTTCTTCCTGATGATGTAGTTGTCTTTTGGGTTTTTCATGTGTGCAGGTGCTTGGTATCCTTGCTACTACTGCTAAGCTTTGGAAAGGAGGAACAAGGCTTGTAGAGATGATGGATCCCCCTATTTTCATTTGTGGTTAAGGAGAATGCAACAATGGCCTATTGCATTTGTAACACAAGCTGCCACAGGAGATCATTTAGCTGCAACAAGAAACCTTGTAGCTACCTTTTCTTCATCATTTTTTGTTTTTTGTTTTTTTTTTTCACTTAGAGGGAGGCTGGGTAGTGATGTAGGAGTTGAGAAATGGTGATGAAGGATATGGAGTGATGGGTGGATGAAGCCAATGATGACATGTCCTCTAGATTTTCCCCTTTTTTTTTTTATATATTTTTTCATTTTCCTATGTTTCTGTTTTTCTTTTTTTTGAGATATGAGTGGTTGTTCGGTGAGAGATGGTGAGGTGTAGGGTCCTCTTTTTTAGCCTAGAATATGCTTGCATCATTTTTTTCCAACCGGGACCCCTTTCCTATAGTATTTAAGGTTATCTTATAGTAGTATAGGATCTTCCTGTAGCAACTACATGACATCCTATAGAAAGCTAGAAAACTGCTCAAAAATTGGTTTTTGATGCCTAAAAGTGGAAATTGATGATGGGGACATGGTAGGAATGCATGAGATGAAGAGGATGGAGGAAGAATTGAGGTGATCCTTAGATTGTCTTCCTTGGAACTCTGATTCCTTTGTTGTCTTTAAAAACCTGCAAAATCACAAAATTTTATTAGTGGGTAGGTTTGAGGTCCGTGCCATCGCATTTTTGTTTTGTTTTTTTTTTTTGAAAGACACACAGGTCGCCCAAAAGAAGGTTTTCAGCTTGTATGCCTACCCTAGGTGCCTCAAGGGAGGTTTTCACCCAAGGACTTTTTTATTTTCCTTTTTCACTTCTTGGCTGCCTCAAGGAGGTTTTCAACCCAAGAGTTGGCCTTAGGTGCCTCATAGAGGTTTTCACATAGGTCCCTTATTGTTTTTTTTTCAAAAATAAAAATGGTCTTCAAGAATTGGGTGAGCTGGAAGCTAGGACACTTCCAATCACATTCACTTCCTTATTGATGGTACTGATGAACACCTCCCTTGACATAGGTCTTTTATAGGCTTTTAATCTATACCCATTGACAAGCAAGGGGCTACCTTCTTCATCAATGGTCTTGATTTGCAAGACCTAATTGTCATGGAACTTTTCTATCATATATGGGCCCAACCACCCGGTGATCAATTTGGCTTTGAAGTCCTTCAACCTAGAGTCATATAGCAAAATCCAATCTCCTTGAAAACATTGTCCTTGATGTTTTTATCATGCCAAACATTTATTTGTACTTGAATAACTTTAGTGTGTAGGAGGGTCTACATCCTGAATTCATTCAAACCATTGAGATGGAGTTGCCTCTCCTATTGTGCCTTTGTAACATCCAAATGCAACTGTGCTTCCATTATCAAAGTGTTGTACTAAAACTCAATGGAGATCAAAGCCTTCTTTCCATAGACCAAGTCATAAGGGGTGAAGCCAATGGTTGTCTTCCATGTTGTATTATAGGCCCAAGTGGCCTCCACTAGTTTGTTAGCCCAATATTTTTTGCTGCTGCTCACAACCTTGATGAGGATGCTTTCCAATGCTACGTTAGTAACCTTTACTTGTCCGTTGGTGAGAGGATGATAAGAAACTGACTTCATGTGTTTGATCTTATGTTGCCTCAACAAATTCTAATCAGGTGTGATGTGAATTGAGCTCCCTAATCAATGACTAGTTCTCTAAGGCACCCAAACTTGTAAAACACATTCTCCCTTAAGATATCAACCACTTTCTCTTCTATTTCTACCTTAACAGCCTTGGTCTCAGCCCACTTTTTCAAATAACCAGTGCATATAATTATGTACTTTTTCTGCCCTGATGGTGGATCAATAGGGCCAATGAAATCTATGTCCAACTTGTCAAATGGCTCTAGAGTCACCTGAGGTTGCAAAGGAATTTCATCCTTTGGAGTAGCTTTCCCCATTCTCTAGCATTGATCACATCAACTGGTGTATCTTCTTACATCTCTATGGAGAGTGGTAAAATAGTAGCGAGCTTGGAGTACCTTGAAGGATGTCCTCTTGGCTGCAAAGTTACCTCCACAAGGGCCATCATGAAAGACCAGAAGGATGTCAAATTATCCTCCTCCCTAACACATATCCTAAAAATTTGATTTGGGCCTAGCTTGAAGAGATTTCTCCCAATTCAAGTGAATGGGGTGCTCTTTCTTACAAATTTTCTTTTTTTTCCTTGGAGGACAGATTTAGAGGGAGCTGTGCAGCCACCAGGTAGTTGGATATGTCATCAAACCATGGAGAGAGAACTGTTAAAACAAATAAATTCTCACCTGGAAGTTGATCATCAACCATTCCTTCCTCACCTACAGGAAAATAAGTTTTAACTGTTGTAATAAAAGAAACCATCTAATGATTATAGCATTCACATCAGGTTTGTTCATCAAATATTTGATAGCAGTATGGTCAATATGTACAAAGGTATGGTAACTGAGCTCTTTTTTAGTCATAGTATAGTTCAATTCAGCCTTAGAAAGATTTTTGCTAATTTTTGGGTTGTGTTATATTCTTTCCATGACTAACCTACGTAGTGAACCGGGGGGTTAGAGGGGGGGCGGGTAACCCCCCTCTACAGGGTCTGGGGCAGCGCCCCAGGAAATTTTTTTTTGGACCCTATATTAGGTTGGGCGAACCTACCTATGGTTTTTGGTCCATGGTTTTCGATGCGATGGTTTTCGGTCCATGGTATTGGATGCTTCGACATGTATAAATATGTATTTTAACATTGAAAGGAACATAATGAAAAATCAAGCTGGTAGTCCCGGTTTTGGGATCCAGTGGGAAATCTCTGTGTATATGTGTTTTATGCGTTATTCTCTCGCATTGTTTATTTTTCTGTGATTTAGAATTTGTATGCAAGTAATTTCTGTATGGGGTTAAAACCTACATTTGGTATTAGAGCTGTTTTGGCTTCAAGGGGACGCCTTTGTTGCTGAGGGTTTTCGCTCGGGCTTGTGGTAGACCCTGTTCAGTGGGAGATCTACGAGATCAATTCTGGTGGTCAAAGAAGATGACGATCAGTGGAAAGATAGAGATTGAGAAGTTCAATTGTTAGAGTTTTGAGTTTTGGAAACTCAATATGGAGGATTTGTTGGTGGATAAAGATCATTGGATCACGGTAGATCCGGGTACTAAACCAACGGGAGTGACCGATGAAAAATGGAAGAAGTTGGATCGGAAGGCAAAGAGCACAATATGATTGTGTGTCTCAGATTCAATATTGCTTAATGAATCAGGGGAAGCTATAGTGAAGGCTCTGTGGCACAAGTTAGGGACTTGTACCAATCTAAGTCTCTCGTGAATAAAATATTCCTGTGGAAAAAGCTGTATAACCTGAGGATGAAAGATGGAGACTCGGTGACAGAGCATCTGAATGAATTTAATACTGTGGTAAGTCAGTTATCATTTGTTGATATTAAAATTTCAGATGAAGATAAGTGCATTAGTCTGTTGTGTTCTCTACCAGATTCGTGGGATAGTCTAGTTATTGTAATAGGTAGCAATGCAACTGCTTTGCAGTTTGACGAAATAGTCTCAGCCTTGCTGACGGAGGAGATGAGACAGAAAAATATGGACAACCAGAATGGTGATGCCTTGTCTGTACGAGGACAGTCACAAAACATAAACAAAAATAAGTCATCGAATGGGAGATCTAAATCTCCAGGAAAACCTATAAAGGTGGTGTGCTGGAAATGCGGAAAGGAAGGGCACTTCAGAAGGGATTGTAAATCTAAAGCTCCTGATAAAGGAAAGGGATTTGATGATGCTCCTTCTGCAGAGGCAAAACCACCTCAGATGAAGGTGGGGATGTGTACTTGGCTTCTTCAAGTACACATGTAGATCATGAGGCATGGTTGATTGACTCAGGTGCATCCTTTCACTTCACTCCCCATAGAAAGTGGTTCTGTGAGTATGAGAAAAACGATGGTGGTGATGTCTTCTTAGGAGATGATAGGAAGGCTAGAATCATTGGTCGCGGAAAAGTAAAGTTGAAGTTGCAAGGTGGAAGGGTTAGAACCCTTCCGGGTGTTCTGCGTATTCCTGCATTGGCCAAAAATCGGATTTCTGTAAGCAAGTTGGATGATGCAGGTGTAAAGACAATGTTCAAGAAGGATACCTACAAGATGGTTCGAGGAGCACTGGTATTGATGCAGGGAGTTCGGATTGGAACTCTGTACAAGCTGCAAGATAGTACTGTTGTTGACGGGTGCAATAGTTCTATGGTTCCTGAAAATGGAGCAAAAAATCTAGTGGTCTCTGGAGAGAAGACCATGCTGTGGCATCAAAGGCTTGGACATATTGGAGAGAAGGGCCTTCGAATACTTCATGGTAAAGGTATGGTAGAAGGTATGAGTAATAGCTCTCTGGATTTTGATTTCTGTGAAAATTGTGTATATGGGAAGCAGATCGGGTTTCCCCTCTGGTGGTAAGAGGATGAAACAGATATTAGAGCTTGTGCACAGTGATGTGTTTGGACCTGTGAAGGTTCCATCATTGGGTAAGTTTGTGTATTATGTATCATTTATATATGTCTTCTCAAGGAATACATGGATATATTTCCTTAAGAATAAATCTGAAGTCTTTAATAGGTTTAAAGAATTTAAGGCTCTGGTGGAAAATCAGACAGAGAAGAAGATAAAGGTGCTGAGGATAGATAATGGTGGAAAATTCTATAGTAAGGAATTTGAAGAATTCCATAAGAAGTGTGGTATAACACAATAGAAGACTAATCCATATACACCTTAGCAAAATGGAGTCATAGAAAGAATGAACAAGACATTGATGGAAAGGGCAAGAAGCATGCTCAGTGGTGCCGGGTTAGGACAGGAATTCTGGGCAAAGGCGGTGGATACTGCGTTACCTGGTCAACAGGTCACCTTCATCAGCGTTTGATGATAAGACTCCACAAGAAGTATGGACTGGTAAGAAACCCTCTCTTTCACATCTGAGGGTATTTGGATGTGACGCATATGTACATGTTCCAAAGGAGAACCGAACCAAGTTGGATAGTAAATCTGAAAGTGCATCTTTATTGGGTATAAGGATGGTTTAAAGGGCTATAAGCTTTGGAACCCAGTAACAAGGAAGGTTGTGTACAGTCGAGATGTGGTGTTCAGAGAGGTGAAAGATGTTATTAAACATGAAGTCCAACCAAAGGAACCTGTGAAGATAGAGTTTGAACTAAAGGAGGAAGAATCAGACTTTGTAGTAGAGGAGGAATCAGAAGATGAAGAGCCACAAACTCCGGCTGTGAGAAGATCAGCTCGAGAAAGAAGGCAGCCAGAAAGGTATAGTCATTCCGCTTTCTGTTCAAACTTTGCTCTGTCTGTTACTGATGATGATCCCAGAACTGTGAAGGAAGCAGTGGATTCAGAGGAT
>APFE030770006.1:24118-56843 GCA_000404065.3 Pinus taeda | reverse complement strand
TCTCAGACATCTAGGCATGCGGGAGATCATTTCCTATGGACTTAACAAAAAGGAAAGGGATTTGGAAATAGAAAAGGAGATCTGGCAACCTCCATCGAAAGGTTATCTAAAATGCAATATTGATGGGGCTTCAAAAAGCAACCCTGGAGCAACAGGTTATGGATGGGTGTTAAGAGATGAAGCAGGATATATAATCTTTACCTTCCACTATCATTTAGGCATAGCAACCAATAACATGGCTGAATTAATGGCTTTGGAACAATGTATAAAGCTTCTTAAACTAAATCACAACTCAAATGGCATTATCGAAGCAGACTTAGAGATCTATATAAATGCAGTTAAGAGAATCAGTTGTGGGAAAGCGCCAGAAAGGGTCTCAAAACACTGGAGACTATTACAAGTGTACCAAAGAATTAAAAAACATCTCCTGAGTCTTAGAACTATTAGCTTCAATCATGTTCATGGGAAAGCCAATAAACTAGCGGATTACTGGCCAACCAAGGAGTGATTAAATCAGAAAGCAGGATTGAGATGAAGTGGCTGGAGGTGCCGCAGAGCATATTAAAAGCTTCCTGCAATGAACAAGCGGCTGAGGATAGAGAAATATTTAGATATTAGGCAAGAAGGGAAGGCAGAGAATGAAGCTCAGTATGTAAATTCAAACACAGTTGCTCGGTTGGTACCTTGATGAAGGGCAAACTCTGATTGGTTACTCTATCCTCTAGTGGTGGCTAACCAGGCTTCAAAGCGGTTTCCTAGTAGTTTCCAAGCGATTGATGTGCTTTTGAATGGTAAGTGGTATGGGCGTTTTGAGAGTGATTCCACTAGGATTTCGACACATAGCAAGGGTGGGGTACAAAATACCACCCTCCATCGTGCCGTAAGGCTCGAGCATCTTGGCTTTTCGATATTTCTTCTAGTCGTTTGTTTGCGTAGCTGGATTCGATGGTCCGATTTGGTCGGGAAATTTGGTGGGGCCACTTGTATGATCAAACTTTATGAGTTTATGTTGAAAATATTGGCGAGTTTGACCTGGGGTTATCAGCTAACTGAGAAGTATCATTTGTGAGGTTAGCTGGTCCTTTAGTTAGTTTGGAGTGTTATATTCATGGCCGAATGACCTTGATACTTCCGAAGGCCGTGATTTAGTCTGGTTTTTTGTATATATTGTAACACTACTTTTGTTTGAGGGAAATAGAAGGATAGTCACTTGCCTTAGAAAAAAAAAAACATCAAAGAAATTTAAAGCGACATAACTATAACATAATCTTTTAAAAGAATATGTAAAATCAAATAAATAGCTAAAAGTAATGTTATGTATGAATTCATCATAAGGAAGTTGAATTCAATATTATATCCTTAAAAAAATTCATAATTGGAAACATATTATTGAAATTTAAATCAATAAATATTTTTTTCTCGTATAACTTTACCACAGAAAATAACAATAAAATATTTCAAAATTAAAGTAAATCTTATAGCATGTTCAAATTCTCTAATTAATATTAGGTTAAAAATATATCATTAAAGGTGTAAGGGTATAGAATAGAGGGTAATAGGTTTAGTGTTAACTCACTCCTATGATGTAAAGGTTACTCATTCGAAACTCTATGGGCAAAAATCCAATCACTATCACTATAGGAAATTTAGAGAGGCTATCGAAATAGGAAAACACCCTAACAACCTAAACCGCGATGATGTTTGGAAAATAAGTGACAATTAGATTCCAACTCTAACATTTGGTTCCACCTTCTCCTAGATGCTCCCTACCCTCTTATCGCTAATTTAGCCTCCATGGTCTTCCTTATAGTATACCAACCCTAAAATTTATTAAAATATTTTAATAAAACCAAGAATCAAGAATGAATAATTTTATAATGTCAAATTTAATTTATTTTAATTTTAACTAAAACTTTAGTTTAATTAATACCAATCGTTATATTCAATTCTAATTTTGGAACTTTATAATGAATTAATATGATATTATAAAGTTTATAGCATTAGGTTTTGTATGGTCATTAACAAAATATTTTAGTTGATTATTATTAATTAAAAAAATTATAAGCTCAATTTGATAGAAACAAATTAAAGATTAAATTCTTTATTCATTTTAACATTAAATTCATTTTAATTTCATCTTGAATTATAAAATTATTATATGCAGAAATAATTAGCTAAGTACTATCTTAATAATATTATCGTATTATTATTATTTTGAATCAATGTAAAACTTAAAAATATTTAATACAACTTATTACTACAGGTTTCAAGGACAACAAATTATGTTCATCAACAATAATTTTTGGAATTAGCTTGCACAAAATTTAAAGATTTTTAATAATATTTTAAAGAAATAGATATTAATTAAAAACTAAAAATAAATATCATTACAAAAGAAAACTAAAATGGAATAAATTCTTATTAAACTTGTTGGCCTTACCATTCATTTCGTTTTCAACCTCACCTATTTATTACGCTATTGAGTTCTTGGACTTCATCAATCATGGATTTATCCTGTGAATGAACCACAACGGATGGTTCGATACCTGAATTCTAAAAATATGCATGCAATGACTCTGGAAGATAACACCACACAAAAGATAGATCGCAAAAGCCTCAAATCAATATATAAATACTTTAAATAAATGATAATAATAATTTTGATAGATAATAATGGTTTTATACAATATTAATCATTTCGAAACTAAAGCTATTGAGTCTTTTACATTAAAACCTAATCTTTGGAAAAGATTTGTTGATGACACCTATATTATTTGGCCTCATGGAAAAGAAAAATTAGACATTTTCCTGAAGCGCCTTAATAATTAATCTAATTCTATCAAATTTACCATGGAAGTGGAAGAGAATGGAAACCTTCCCTTTCTTGACATCCTAATCAAAAGAAACCAAGATGGCTCAATATCTCACCAGGTATATCATACAAAAACCCACACAAAGAATTACCTTCACGCAAACTCACACCATCATCTTGCTAAAAAGTCGGGGGTTCTCAACACCCTTGCTACAAGGGTTGTTTGCATTTTAGATCATGATCATTTTGAACAAGAGAAGAGCCATCTTATGGACATTTTTGAAAGGAATGGATGCAGAAAACACCAAGGAATCAAAGCTTTCAAGAAGGCTGAGAATCCTAAAAACAAATAACCTATGGATGAGTGTGCTAGCAAGGTCCACTTGCCCTACATACTGGGCACCACTGATAAAATTTCACATATCTTAAAGAAGAATAATATAAAAACTATCGTCAAACCTATGAACACCAGTAGTAGATGCCTAAAATCCATAAAAAACCCCATTGATCCTAAATGCCACAAAGGGGTTTGCTTGTTTCCTTGTTATTGTGGCAAAACCTACATTGGTGACACCGGTTGATCAATCTTAACTAGGATTCAAGAACATGCAACTGACTTTAAACACAACCATTCCAAAACCTCAGGTTTGGTCAAGCACTCCAATAAAACCAATCACCATATTTGTATTGAAAACTCTTGTGTTGTGGCCAAAATTGACCATTATTACCATAGGCAATTAAGAGAAGCTATCGAAATAGGTAAACACTCTAACAACCTTAACTATGATAAGGGTTGGAAAATTAGTGATTATTGGATCCCTACTCTAACCTCTAATCCTACCTTCTCCTAAATATTTTGTACCCCTTATCCCTTGACTCTGTGATACTCCATTTATAACACTAGCCCTAAAATCATTAGACTAATCTCATAAAATCATCAAGAATAAATTATTTTCATAATTACTATTTTAATATATTTCAAAAATTTATCTATACTTCACTTTAGCCTCAATACAAATTCAATTATGAAGAAACAAAAAAACAAACAAACAAACAATTTATAAATAATTATTTAGTTATACAAAGATTATAAAATTATATAAAACATTCAATGTTTTGCTTCACAAACATTAAATATAAAATGGTTAATAAATAATCTAGTACATATATTAAATTTGTTTTATTATTTTTCATTTATCATAACTCAAATAAAGTAATTCTTTATTTTACATTCGAACTCTTAAAGAACTAGAGAATTAAATTAAAATAAAATTAAAAACCTAAAACATAAAAATAACCTAATAACTAATAATAAAATATAACAATGAATCATCAGCATATATATTTATTACCAAATATAAATGATTATAAGCTAAATTTGGAAACCTCATTCACTAACATTAAAAATACTAAATATTTTATTTACATTTAACAATAAAATTTCACTTTGTGGGATTATTAATTGATATTAATTATATATTATCTCATATTCTACTCAAATAAGACTAATAATTACCAATAATAAGAAATACAAATCATTAATATTCTTCTAATCCTATGAATTAATAAACTAATTATACATGTTGTTATTAGTTAGTTTATAAGCGTTAATATTATATTTTTAATCATTAAAAACCTAGATATAAAATAAAAATAAAAACCTAAAAACTAAAGTAACTTAATAAAATTAAAATAAATAAATTATAATTAAACTGAATTATATCTAACCTCTCAGCTAACATTCACTCCCATCCCAACCCTAGACATATCTATTAAACATATTGAGTTATGACTTATTCACTCATGGATCTAATCGTGATGATGAACCACATTAGATGGTTCGAAACGTCGACCAAAAACTCATGATGTGATTAATCCGAAAGAATCTATCAAAATCAGTATGGATCACAAAAGTCTAAAATCAAGTAATATAAAGATGTTATTATGTAAATTTAAAAAATGAGAAGGTCTATCTTCATCCCTCATATACATAGGGTTCTCAATTTGGGAATAAAGTAATGCTTACTTACGCCTTGGGCGCAATGTCTTATTGTGCCTATCTTTAAAAGTGAGGATAAACACATTCCCTCCAATTACAGGACCATTATGATTAGCCATATTTTAGCCAAGCTATATGGATTCGTTTTTGAAAAGAAGATTAGCCTTTGGCTTGAAATCCATGATAAAAGAGCTAGGTACAAGATGGGATGAGGAGACAACACTCAACTATAGACCATCTTGTTACTCTTAGGATCATTGCAAAGGAATGTTGTAATAATAAAATTGATCCCTTATGATATTTTGTTGGCATAAGAAAATATTTTCACATTCTTCCTTGGCATAAGTTATGGCAGTGACTAGAAGAGATTATAGTTCCTCTTGATTTGAGGGTTGTTGTGTCTGGGCTATAAAAGAATGTAACTTCCAACATTAGGACCACCAAGGGTTGGTCAGAAGAAATTAATTGAAATAGAGGAGTTAAGCAAGGGTGTCTCTTATCATGTACTATTTTTGGCATTTACAGTGACAATCTAGAAGATTGTTTGGAAGTCGCAGGATTTAATCGTTCCATGCTCACTGGTATGGTCATTATGCTTCTCGTTTATGCTGACAAGATCATTTTTTAGCTAGGAGCCATGATGATCTCAACAAGCATCTTAGAATCCTCCAAGATTATTGCTACAAGATTGGTATTACTATTAATATTGACAAGGCTAAATTCATGAGAATTAAATCCAAAAAGATCAACTGTGATAACTTAATTTACTTTAATAACTACATTGATAACATTTTTTATACAAATATTTGAGAATTTCCATTCATCATCAACTCAACTAAAATTATAGCATTGAGAAATGGATAATGGGACCCTAGAAAACTTATTATGGGCTTGAAAATAATTATAAGTTGACCTTTCATTGGATATAGAGTAAAAAGTTCCTCTTTGAGACTCTCGTCACCCATATTATATTATATGGATGTTAGGTTTGGGGATGCAATATATGTAGAGAGTCATGGGGAAGATTGAAATTTGAGCTGATCCAAAAGATATTTATAACTTACAAACTCAATATTAAAGGGAATGCTCCCTACCATATCCTCTTCATTGAAGCTAGCATTTTCCCCTTAAAAGCATGATTATGACTATGTATCACATGTATAAGAAGAAGCTATACAACATGTAAGCAAAAGGTTTCCTTAAATTGCTCCTAAATTTAGCCAGGATGCCCATCTATGGCTCAAGCAAGACTGGCATAAGGATACCCAGTCATAACTAGACCTATGGGGGATAAAGGAGGAGATCATCTTAAAGAATAAGGAATATATTGAAAATATTATTACTTCCAAATTTAAGGATAATTTGTGGGAAATAAAGAGATAGATGGGAAAATAAAGCTAAGGTATTTTAAGGAGGTAACCAACCTCAACCTTGAAAACATGATTTACTAATTCTCATGAGCTTCAAAGTGAAACTGTATATTGGTCAATTCCTAAAAAAACTTAGGATGCAAGGGTGTCATCTTTGTATACTAAGAGGGTTTAAAATGAAAAACAATTTCTCTTTGATTACCCAACACTTAATCACATTTGTTTTAATTTTAAAAATCCTTACCACACTACCAACCTTGACATAGTACCCACTAGGAAGAAACCCTTATCTTGGTGAAACTCTTAGTTGCTTAACTAGAAAATTGGAACTCTTAGATTATATATGCTTGAATAGCAGTTGTAACACCCAACCCAGAGGCAACAGAGGAACTAGTTGAGCTGGAACACAACCTATAGAGGTTTACTATAGATATCCCAAAGATCGGGGCTGATGATTTGCAATATATGATGGTTGAAGTATAAACAAGATCTAAGTACTGGGCACGATGGATAAATTTCTCTTAAGTTACAACACCACCTTTGCCAACCTCTTCAATAATTACTAATAGAAGTGATTTTATAAACCATTTGGCTAAGAGTCAATCTAAGATGTAAACTTTAACTAAATGACGTCTTCATCTCCATTCATGAATATGATTTGAAATATAGGTAGAAGTTGACTTTTTTCAAAGAAGTTAAAAGCTCACTACCATTACCGTATTGAATGTGTAGTTTAAAATGTGTCAAAAACGTTTTGGCTATGGTGTTGAAAGTATTGAAATAAGCCTGTAGTAATTCAACATACCACTTGGCTACTGAACCCGTTAAAGTTTGTTGGAAAAGTCATAATCTAGTGGAATCATTGCCTAATGAGTTCAAGGCACACCAAAGATGATAATTCACGATGTGATTAGATGGGTCCTCTCCTGATTTACCTTCAAATTTTGGAATGTGACTAGGAAACTTTGCAGGGGTTGCCGACAAAAACGTTAGATAGAAAATGGGATCATTTGTTAACTGAGATAGATCTGTTGAATCCAAAGTTGCAATAAATGGTAACTAGCAGTTAGGGTCCTGTTACGGTATTGATAACCTTGAGAGATGAGTCATGTTCCTAAAGGATGATACCCATGATATCTTGGAACAGCATGAGCAGTTGGAATTTTCATACCTCTCAAATATCCAGGATGAGCCATACTGACTTATGATTGAATTGGCACTTGAAAAGTATGACTGGGGTATGGTTGATTTTGTAAAGGAGGATCCTGATCCATTTGACCTTGGATAAATTGTGCCTAAAAGGGTTTACTCTACAAAGGTTGACCTTGGAAGAATTGACTTTGAAAAGGATGGCATTGTACAGGATGGCCTTGAAAAAATTGACTTTGGGGTCGACCTTGAAAAGCCTATCCTTGAAATGGTGTTTGGAGATATGGTATACTAGGATGTACCATAGGTATTTGAGGTATAGACTGAACTACAGGAATAATTTGATAAAAAGGAGCCTAAGGAATATTCTGAGTAGTTGGATCCATTGTTACTTGATAATTAATTGGGACAATTAATTGTGATACTCCTGGGATGGGAGTTGATGGTGAACTCAGAACTAGATTTTGAACAGACGTTTGGACGACAATTGAACCAGAGTTTGTGGAGTACTTGGAAAATGGTGTTGGAGTGGTTTTTGAATAGATGCTAATGGGTTACCCTGGACAGGTTGTTGGACTTTAATAGGAATACCTAAAGTAGGTTTTCCAACAACTTGATAAATTAGTACCTGAGGAGGAACTAGCATTGGTTGTTGATTATATGAAGGATTCCTAATTGTTTTCATCTCAGGATATAGAGTACCAATAATAGGTCGAGATATAGTAGGTTTACCTAAACTGGCTTGAGGGATTTGGCCATAACCTAGATAATTTTCAGTAGGAGGTTTCCCTCCAACCGTAGGATAAGATCCAACTAACGGTTTTCCTCCAGGAGGAGCATATGATGGTTTCTCCCCAGGAAGGTAATAACAACATGTTGGGTTAACTTGAGGATTACTTACATTTCCAGAAATCATATTTATATATTGATCATATATCAAACCCTAAAGTGTAGGATCGGTTAAACTAGTTGACATAGTTGAAGTTTGAGTTAAAGGAGAAGCCCTTGAATAAGTACCAGAAAGAGAGTTGTTGCACAAAAATATCATCACCATGATTATTTGTAGTCAGTATGGGTCTATCATCACTTATACTAGCCTCCTAAGCAAGTCTCAGGCCTTAGCTCTTCATGTCAAGCTTTGCAAATGAGAGAAAGACATTGAAAATCAATATTACTCTGGTTCCGCACTTTCTCTCACTTTTGCCTGGGGCCCGCACCCTTTGTTCATGTTACCTGTGTACCTGTACACTCTGTCTATAAATGGGTGGGTGCATACCCATGTAAAAGTCAAAAAGGCGCAAATTTATCCTAAAAAACTCACTTTTGGGTTAATTCTAGATGTTTCTAGAAGGTTTTTGACGTGGATTGTTCGCTCCAAGGTGGTTCATGCATCCCAAAAGACAAGGAGCTAATCCCTTGATAGGAGGAGCTATCCCTTTGAAGGAGGACTTTATCCCTTTGAAGGAGGACCTAGTAACTTCCCTCCATTGCACTATAAATTAGGGCATTGGGTCAGTTGCTAGAGAGGTTAGAAGCTAAACATTTTGAAGGTAAATGTTGATGGAATTGGGACTTCCTAGTCAAACTTGAGAGGAGAGATCACATACCTTTTGGTTTCATTGGGAAGTGAGTGAAACTTGTCAAAGTAGAGGAGACTTCTTGTCGAACCCTGGGAGGAGCTTGTACAGCATCAAGGCATAGGTTGTAAAGTTCTTCTTCATTTGAATTAATATAATCAGATTCATTTTTCTCAACAAATTGTCTTATGTGGTTTGTTTCATAATCTTCTTGATCATTATGATGAATATGCTTTATGATATTTGCTTTTTAGGTGCTATTTAATTGTTTGCTTGTTTGTGTTTGCAGAATTACACTTCAAGGAAGCTCATTTGGAGCGAGGGAGCGAGGCTTCCACAAACTTGCATTGGACTCAAGGTAGGCCTAAAACACTTGTTTGCCTTTGTTTTTAATTGCATATTTAGAGAAAGATAGTTTTTGATTGGCTTGCTTGTTACTAGATATCTTTAGATACTGGGAAGGTCGATCTTGTACGCAACCTCGACTCATTCCGCAGGACAAAATGGCGACTCCACTGGGGAATTGATTGTTTTCCTTGTTTTTACTTTGACCTGAGAAACTTGTCTTTGTGTTTCTGGTTTTGGCTTGTTGTGTGTGGAATTGGGTGGATTTAGTGGATCTAGGATTGTTTGGCTTTTCATAACTTTAGGAGAAGTCCGCATCTTATGCTTGTATCACAGGGTGTACTTCTACGCATGTTTACTTTGCACACAGAGCGTGCACGCACCTGTGTAAACTCTGAGCCTGCGGACCCTGCTAAAATTTTGAAAAATTCAAATTTTACTCTTTCAATTAGTTTTATTTTGGTTTAGATGTTGTTATCCTCTGCCCATACTTGCATGTGACTTGTTAAAAGATTTCCTTGGTTTAATTTCATTGGTTTTAGGGTTTTAGGCAAAATTCCTCGAAGTTTTGGTTGCCGGTCTCGATTTTCATTTTGGTCGTGTAGTAGCTCAGAGCTTAGAAGTGTAGAAGCGTCAGATCACCTTGGTTTTTACTGGCCTTCTCATGAGTCTGACCGTTTGCAAAATCTACCTTTGTTAAGGAATCCATCTTGTGTTTTCTCTTTACAAAACTTCGAAAAAGCTTGTGTTAAAAGTTTGGATTTCACTTTTACAAAAAAGAACAAAAGATTACTTGTTTTTGACTGATTTGTGATTCTGGACAAGTTAGTCCTTGGTTTGCTTATCGCCAAGTAAAACGTCCTTGAAAAGACAAAAACATCTTGTAAGCTTTTACTTCAAGTAGTTTTTTATAGTTTGTAGATCTTAAGATTTGCTTTATTCATAGTTTTCTCAAGACTTGCTTTAGTTATACTTTTCAGTGTTTTTTATAAAAATACAAAAAACTCTTTTGAAAAAGTTTGTTTTGGTAGCATTTGAGCATTTGAATGAAAAGGGAAATTCTTGTGCAAATAACTAGTTGTCTCGTTTTGAGTGCATTGGAATAGAAACTCTTCTTTCAATTTGTTTGTTAAGAAAGATTTGTGTTTACACGCATTTTCATTCTCAAACTCTTTCCTAGCTAGAAGTTCATTGAAGAGCAAAGATTGTTTAATCATCTTAAGTGCATCTTTTTAGTGATTTTGAGTCGAGTCTTCACACCACGAGTTTCATCTCCACACCTCTTGACTTAATCAAAAACCAATAAAAATAACACTTAAAGTAAAATTAATCTAGAAATCTTTTTATATCTAGGGCTCTATTACACCAACATAGCTTAGGCTAGTGTCTTGGAGTAGGGAGTACTTAACTCTCCAAGTTAGTAAAACAAACAAGTAGTTGTATCTTGTGGTAGGAGAGAAATCCAATTGTTGCATCTATGCTCTGGGAAAGCTCCTCTTAAAGGAGAAGCACGAGATCGTGTCCGAACCAGTGTGGGAATCAATCCTTCCTCATTGTGAATGATGCCAGATATTCACGTATTAAAAACGGTAAACCTCGGATTAACCATTGTCAAGGAGCCTGGGGTCACTTGTTGGTAAACCTTGGTTTATGTCAAGGAGACTTGAAGGGGATTGAGCTTGTTACTCTTCCCTTGCGTGCGTATCGGATCATAGACTGTTCCCCCAGGTATATTTGTTTCTGTTGGTAACCATAGTGACCATATTCTATAGGATTCTTCCTAAGGTGACAGTGGCGGGAAGATCCCATTGTATCTGGAGTAGACTCACTTGGATTTTCTGGGGGGTTCTCTTCACTCGATACGGTTTAGTGGAGAAACTTGTGCCAGTCTATTCATTAAGCAGTTTGCCGGGGTAACTGTTCCAACCGCTATTTCTGTATTGAATTCTGCAACGTTGGATTTCATCACCAACTAGTGTTTTCGGTACGGAAAGTTACTGTTTATGTGTGATTGATCTCCTAGATTCTTTAGGCGTGTGATTCAATTTGTTTGGTTCTTTAGAGGCTTTAGGTGGTTTTCATTGAGATTTTACTTTGTTTTTGTGTGAAGTAGTTAAAAGTTTTTAACCGTGGCTGAATTACTGAGGAAGTCCTGTAGACTTCGGGGTCAACCTCCTGAGTTTTCACCAAGCCAGCTTGAAGGGCTACGGGCCCTGGTAACTCCTAGAAACAGTAGGAGTGGGTCACCTGAAAGGGGAGAATCTACTTTGGTGGGATATAATCCTGATTTTTTAGCGTTAATAGTAGATTATAGTACATAGCTTGTATTCGTTTCAGAAGTTACTGGTAGTGTTTCATCTACTAGTGATATAGGTGAAGAGCATGAAATATCTGAACCCGAATCTGAAATTGCTGCTACTCCAATATCAGGGTTTTCTTCTCCAACTTCTAGTGGTCCTAGTTCACCTAGGGTAGAATATAAAATTACCCAAAATCTTCCTTCTAGACTAATAGCTATTGAAGAACTTGCTATTTCAGAAAATGAAGAAGGCATCCCTATTCCAGAAGATCAACCTATTTTAGACCTTAGGGAGCGTGAATCAATCTTTTACAGCCCACCTAGGAGCAATGCTTGGTATCTTTCATTGAATGATTTTTTAGAAAACCCAGGACTAAGTTTTTCACCACCTCGTATTTCTTATCACCCAACACCTAGAGGTTACTATCCTCCGTTGAATATGTCCAAACATTCATTCATGTTTTCTCAATCTCCGGAATCCTTTTTGTACGGCGGTCCTTCTGTTCCCGCTGGGTATCAGTCCATGTCTGGTACTTTTTCGAGAGCATCTCCTCAACCTATTGAAAAAAAGTTATTAACTGAAAATAATGGTACTAAACTGTTGAGTGTAGAAGATATTCTCATGATGTCAGGTTCTATTCCCAATCCTCAACCACAAGGTGGCTAGTCTTCGCCTGGGGGCAACCTCAAGGTACCCAGTATGTGCCTGGGGGGCAACCTCAAGGTACCCAGTATATGCTTGGGGGGCAAACTCAAGGTACCCAGTATATACCTGGGGGGCAACCTCAAGGTACTCAGTTTAAGCCTGGGGGGCAACCTTAAGGACAGTACATACCTACGGGACAATACATTCCTCAAGGTCAACCTCAATATCAATATGTACCTCAAGGTCAACCCCAGTATCAATATGTACCTCAAGGTCAACCCCAGTATCAGTACGTGCCTCAGGGATATCAAACCCAAGGTCAGTACCCAAGTCAAGGTTACCAACCACCTTCGGGTCAATCATATTATCAACCCTACCCTCAACCCGGTTATGGTCCTCAATATCCTCAACCTGTTATGGGTCCGTACCCCGGAACGAATTTAGTGTGGGGTCCATCTCAATCCCAACAGGTTTTGCAACTGAATGCGCAGTTGTCATCTCAAACTGGACAACCCTTGGTTTCTGGTTCATCCCAGCAACCTGTCCAGTCTACTGTTCAAACTTCTGCGCCTTCTGAAGTTTCTTAGTCTGGGCCTAGTACGCCTCGTACTCCGCCTCAAACGTCTGCTGCAACTACTGCAACATCTGTTGCATCTACCCCACCTTCTTTTGGAGTATCGACAGCTCTGGTTTCTACTGTCCCTGCATCTACTCCTCAGACATCTTTACCTCAGTCTGGACCCACGGTCCACACTTCGGTTCAGATGCCTGTTAGGAAGTACGGTTGTCACCACTCAACCTCAGTTTAATCAACAACCGTACCAAGGACAGTACCAATACGGTCCTGCTATGGAGCAACCAACCTATCAGTATCAACCGTACCCTGGGTATACATATCAACAACCTCAGCAACCCCAGTATGGTCCGGTTAATCCTGGTTTTCCAGGAGGACATAATATCCCAAATGCGATTCCAATTCCTAGTTATCCTGGATATCCTCCTCCTAGGGCTGGCTTGCAGACCAAGAGTTTTAGGGGCCCTAATCAGCAGTTACCGTTTATCGCAACTTTGGACTTGCCTGACTTGACGCGCCTTACAAACGATCCAATTAACTATCTTCAGTATTGGCCGCCAATGCCGCATAAGTTGCCCAGTGATATTCCTAAGTTCGAAGGTAAGCCAGGAGAGGACCCGTCAAACCATGTGATGACTTATCACCTTTGGTGTGCATCTAATTCCATTTCAGATGATTCGATTCGTTTACGAATTTTCCAGTGTACTCTGATTGGTCTTGCAGCCAAGTGGTACATTGAGTTACCGCAAGCCACTTTTTATAACTTTAGTCAGTTAGCTACTTCGTTTTTAACTCATTTTCAGTTGCCGGTCAGATATGACAATGGCACTGAATTATTAACTTTGTTAAAGCAGTCAACGTCCAATTACATTTCAGATCATATCCATGAATGGAGACGTCGACGACGTTTAGTGAAAGTTTTTATCCTGGATCAGATCTTAGCTGAATGGTTTGTAAAATCTTTACTGCCCAAGATCACTGAGGATGTAGCTAAGGCCGGAGTCGTTACTGAGGAACAAGTAATTTCTCAAGCACAGTACCTTGACTTAGTTTATACTCAGTCAGGTACGTTACACGAGAAAATCCCCGATCTACCCAAACAAAATCAAATCGCTGCAGCTCCTTCAGGGTCTCATGCCGCTGATAGTATGATTGGTATGATTAATACCAAAAGTAAGAAGAAGTCTTCCAAGAATTCTTCTCCTATCATAACCTTGCCAGATTCCCTGATAGGAGATTCTTTCGTGGAACTTTCCATCGATATTCATGTTGTAGAGTCATCTACAGCTAAATCAAAAACCGGTGGTAAGAAGAAAGGAAAGAAGAAGAATAAAACAGATAAGAATTCGAAAGAGAAACTAGAAAAAGTGGAATCAACTGATGAAAAATGAAAACCTCATTATCCATGTCTCATTTTTGATGAAGAACATTTTACGAGAGACTGCCCTCATCGTGCAGAGGTTGTGAAAATTGTCAAAGGTTCCCAAACTCCTGCTGTTTTGAAGGATCCTTTTCCAAATCAAGACAGTAAGATGATAGGTTCGTCCTCTAGTGCCAATGAAGAACCCATATTGATGATGTCCCATGTTAGGATTGCGACTCGATCGCAAGATTATGGCAGTAAAAGTCCTGTTGATGGTAAGGAAGCATAATCTTCTCATTCGAATCCATCAACCTCAGCTCCCGGTTCCGATCCAATACAGATCGAGAAACCTAATCCAGACTTAGTAATCAAACCTTCCACCAAGGGTATACTTTGAAATTCTGCTTTCAATCCACATGCGAGAGCGGCTCAGAACTATAACATTGTTGAGGATTTAGCTGTTTCATCCACAGCAATGTCGGCTTTGGAAGTGCTGCAATCATGTCCAACACAACGTAAATTAATTTTGTCGGCTATAGGAGCTGTTGATGTTCAGGACCCGAACCTTATAATCTTCGATCTAGAAAATAGTGCACCGTTCTTACCTCATCAAATGGCTATCCAGATTCCAGTGATAGTAAAAAATAGACCTGTTCATAGGATTGTGATTGATGAGGGAGCTTCCACATGTATTATGCCGATATAGTGTTGGAGATCGCTTGGTTCTCCATCACTAAATCAATCCCCGACGATTCTAAAAGCCTTTGATGGCCGTGGGTTTCATCCTTTTGGCATTCTACAGGATTTACCTATAGGGGTTGAAGGTAAAACCATTAATCTAGATGTGGAGGTGGTTGATGCCCCTCTAGATTACAACCTTCTCTTGGTTGTAGTTGGTCTTAACGCTATGACAGTTGGTCGTTTCAATCAGTCTTTCGGCTTATAAAGTTCCCTCATAATGGAAAGATCGTAAACCTTAAGACCAGCTGTCTTACTTACTTTTCATCCGAGCCCAAGCCTCTGCTGAGAGCATTCAAACATGTTGGTAAAGCGACGATCCCATATAAGGATGTTGGAGTAGGACTAGTTAAAGATTCTGGTTTACTGGGCACTTTTCCTTTTCCTCCTATCAACGCATTGTCTTCTACTACAACCATTCATATGATTTCATCAGGTACCATTGTTAATGATGATCCTTGGATCATACCTTCTGAATTTAAGATCGACTCATTTGGTACTATTATGCCTTTGAGTCCGTATGAACTTGCGTATCAAACCGTGCAGTCGTTTTCCGACACAACATCAACCCAAATCGACTTAATGAATGTGGTCCATGAGGAATCACTTTCGACATCAAACTCGGATTCAATAACGTTTTCTGAACTTGTTCAAACTGACGAGCAAATTCGTGAAATCCTATGCGTCGATGAGTTACCATGGGAAGATCTTCATCCCAGATCTTTGTTTTTACCCGAGGGCGATCGTTTTGAAAATGATTTTTCATCAATTTTTACGACTAAATATGTCAAGGATGCTCAGAATCCAATGAAACATCCCGATTCCGAGTTAAACTTGGGAAATATTTCTCGAACTATTCCCCTTGACATTTCAGTTAAGTCTGGAATTGTTGAAAACGTTCATATAGGTGCCTCTTGTACGGAAGATGAAATTCAAACATATAAGGCCCTATTTCAAGAATTTAGCAATGTGTTTGCCTGGTCATATGAGGAAATGCCAGGAATTGACCCTGCAATTGTAATTCATGAAATCAAAACTTACCCAGATGCTAAACCCGTCTGACAATGTTTGCGTCAGATTCACCCAAGAAAAGCTGCTGTGATTAAAGCAGAAGTTGAAAAATTACTCAAAGCAGGTTTCATTTATCCGATCCCATTAACGGATTAGGTATCGAATATTGTTCCTGTTAACAAAAAACAAGCGACAATAAGAATATGTATCGACTATAGGGACATTAATCGAGCCTGTCCAAAGGACAATTACCCCACTCCCTATATCGATCAAATCATTGATGATTGTGCCGGCAGCGAAATTTTCTCCTTCAAGGATGGATTTTTCGGATACAATCAAATAAATATTCTACCTGCTGAACAACCAAAAACGACATTCATTTATCCATGGGGGACATTTTCTTATTGCAAATTACATTATGGGCTCAAGAATGCCAGGGCAACTTTTCAATGGGCCATGTCTTATGCTTTTCATGATATCAAGCACATTGTGCAACCCTATCTCGATGACTTGCCTGCTCATTCATTACATCGAGCTGATCATCTCGTCCATTTAAGAGAAATCTTTACGAGTTGTAGGCATTATTGGATTAGGTTGAACCCCCACAAGTGTTTTTTCTGTATTGAAATGGGTCGATTACTGGGGTTTTTTTTTTCGAAAGCCGACATTCACGTCGATCCCTCAAAGGTTGAAGCCATTATCAAATTTCCTCCTCCTTCGAGTCTTCGCCAACTCCAAAGTTTGCAAGGGAAAGCAAACTTTTTACGTCGATTCATCCCTAGCTATGCCGAGATCACAAAGGGTTTTACCCGGTTGTTGAAGTAGAATACTTCATTGTTTGGGACGAGATAGCTGAGAAATATTTTGATGCGCTAAAACACGCGTTGACCCATGCACCGTTGTTGCATCCTCCCAACTACAACCAGGACTACTTCTAGTATCTCGCCACTTCCTATTCCACCATCGGAATGGTGTTAGTTCAGGAAGATGAATTCGGTACTGAACATGTGATATATTACCTTAGTCGAACGTTAAATCCAATTGAGCTAAAATACTCACATTTGGAGAAATTGGCATTGGCAGCTGTTCAAGCTATCCAACGTTTTCGTCATTACATTTTACTACGTAAGACTACAGTTATTTCTGATTGCATCCCTATGATCTATATTTTGACCAAGAAATTGCTGGGGGGAAAGTACTCCAAATGGATTTTTATCCTGAAGGAGTTCAACTTGGAGTTTGAAAAGTCTAAGTCAAAGAAATCTTTAGTTTTTGCGGAATTAATGTGTGACTTCCCACGTGCTGACACGGAAACTGTGGCGGAGGAGCCCATTGCGGACGAATCCTTGTTTCTAATCAACACTTTAGATCTGTGGTACGGGGATATCATCGTTTATCTCTAAACCCAATCCTTTTGGCCAGATATTTCATGACCAGACTGTCGAAATATATGATTCCAGTCCCAACAATTCAAAATTATTGGAGATAATCTTTATCGTCGTGGGGCGGACTCTGTTTTTCGACGTTGTTTGACTCACGAGGAAGCTGAAAGGGTCCTAAATGACTGTCACTCTAGAGTGCGTGGCAGTCATATGTCTGGGAATGCCACAACCCAAAAGATATTGCACGCTGGCTATTTCTGTCCGTCTATGTTTAAAGATTGTATTATTGCGGTCCGAAAATGCCACAACTGCCCAATTTTTGATTGAAAGATGCGCTCTCCACTTGCTCCTCTTCACCCTATAATTTCCGTTGGTCCTTTTACCAAATGGGGTATCAATTTTATTGCATGTAACCCTCACTCGACCAAGAGGCATGCGTATATTATCCTTGCAGTAGATTATTTTACCAAGTGGGCTGAGGCGATGCCTACATTTGAGGAAGACGGCAAAACAACTGGGATTTTCGTATTCAATCATATAATTGCTAGGTTTGGTGTTCCACAAGCGATTATCACTGATCATGGGCGTCATTTTCGAAACGTTATGATGACTGAACTTATAGTTCCACTCCTTATTATCCACAAGCTAATGGCCTGGTTGAAGCCATCAACAAAGTTCTAGTCATCATGATCCGACGAATCATTGGGATTCATTGGTCAAATTGGCACAACATGCTATTTTCAGCGCTGTGGGCGTATCAAACCTTAGTCAAAATGTCAACAGGGTTCACTCCTTTCCAACTAGTTTATGGTTTGGAAGCTGTGTTACCTATTGAGTGCGAAATCCCGTAATTGCGAATGGCCATCGAGTTACTTCCAACCACTTCCGAAGAGGAAAGACGTTTGTTATACTTTGCTCAGGTAGATGAGAATCGACGCGATGCTGCATTAGCGATCCAATCTCATGCAAAACGTATTAAAGCCCAATATGATCGGAATGTGACCCCTCGAAATTTTTTGGAAGGAGATCTAGTCTTATTGTACGATGAGGCACATGATAAATTAGGCACTGGAAAATTAGTGCCTATGTGGCATGGTCCCTATGTTGTCAAGCGAAAGCTAGCGAAGGGGGCCTATGAATTGGTAGACTTTGACGAGGTCTCTTTAGGTAAACCCAGAAATGGTCTTTACCTGAAGAGGTATTATGCTTAAAATGAGTGTGGAGATTTTTAGTTAGGTTAGTTTTCCTTCTAGCTGGTGTGTTTTAGATTAAAAAGTGTGCTTAGCTTAGAAAGTGTTTTTCGTCGTTATTCCCGCTTATCTTGGTTTTACTCTTGATATCGCAGATGTCGACGCCTCTCTAAGCGTACATTGGTTTCACTGATGGTGCTTGTCGTAGTATACAAAATATTTCTTCCGCAACTTGGGTTATCTATTCGCCCTCTGACGAGTTGGTATCTATGCATGGGGTAAGCCTCGGTCAAACAACAAACAACGTTGCAGAATATAGTGCAGTGATTGAGTTATTATCTTAATCTATTTCATTTGGGATTCGGAGTTTGATAGTGAGGTTAGATTCTGAACTCGTTGTATTACAGCTTAATAGAGTATACGCTATTAGAAATCTAGTTTTATTAAGATTATTTTTGAGAGTGCGTCTCTTGGAACGTGAGTTTGATTATATTGAATATCAGCATATTCCAAGATCTTTAAATACATTAGCAGATGCAAATGCTTCTCAAATGTTAAGTAGACATGTGCAATAATCATACAAGTAAATTTAAAAACATTCCATAACATGTTTAATAAGATAAGCTGGTAATAATGATATCATATAACATAGGAGTGTGTCAAAATAATACATCGTCCTCGATCATAGGTTGAAAAACACCTTATGGTCGGCAAAAATGATAAGTACAAAAAGCAAAAATGTCATATTTGACTACAATAGGCGATCATCCCATCACTGGTGATGATATCGATATGAAACCACTGCACGGGCCACCTTACAAAGGAACCTCCTAAAAGGTCCTGGGACCCCAATCACATAGCGCTGAAGTCGACGAGGGATGTCATCTATGCTGGTCTCGAGCATGTCCCCTGTCAGGCGCTCTAAATGGCTCTCCAACTCGGCCAAAGTCTCTGTTGATTCGTCCTATGGGGCTGGAGCTGGTGCAACTGGTTGTTTCCTCTTGTAAGGCCAGAGAGCGGCTGGTCGCCGTGGGTCCACATCTGCATTTGAAACTTTTACTATCAGTTTTGGGACGATATAAAAACAACAAAAAATTAAATTAGGAAAATGTTGAAAATGATTTTACCGGCATCATCCCATTGCTCTCTTGGCGGAAGAGCCATGTCTGGGTCCCCACGAAAATCAACCTCAGCATAAGGAAAGTCCTGAATAGGAAAAACCTAGTTTTCCAACCATTGGAAATACTCAGGTTTGAACCGAACGACCTCGGTCCCCTCATCAGGATGACGGGCCATAAATGCAACCCATCGCATCAGTTTGGGCTCTCGAGGAAGCCCAACTCCAACAATGAGGTGCTGCGGGATCAACATCAGAACCCTCTCCAGACCAAAACTCACAACTATAGCACCATACCCAAAAGTCTTTAGTTGTCCGTTTTTGGCCCTGGTCAGTTGGCCCTTTACATTGGCCAGCACAGCATCGCACTAGTTGAAAATGGTGCCTCGAAAGCAATCGACTGCCATCCGCATATGGGATCTGATGGCAATGTGTAGCGCTGCACTACCGCAGAGTCTGGTAACTGTAAACCCAATAACCATGAGTTCAGGACGGGATATGGTTTTGATATCTATCCATTTGTCCCGTTTCTGGACATTGCAGAACTCTAGTTGGAGGCTCTCGACAGACTGGCCACCTGCCTTGGGCCCGAATAGAGTCAAGTGTTCACCCCTCCTGGGTAAACCAGTCAAAAAGTATATATCGACCGGCTTGATTTCGAGCTGGTGCCCACCAATAGAGAAGCACTGGTCCTGTATACTCCATCTATCAACCAACCACTGCAAAAAGTCCACCTGGGCCCTCATGCCAGGTATGGGCCCAGAACTTGTACAAGCCAACATGCCTTCAATGCATCAATCGAAGTTGATGATTCATCGCGGCGAGTTCCACATCCTCGTGCTCCCGTTCTCGCCAATCAAGCATGATGTTTATCCTACATTCAAGTAAAAAAGGCGAATTAGAATGCATAAAATTGATTTCATTGGGTAATTTTTGACTTAGTTAGGTTTTAAAAACCTTTGCCCGAGGTACGCACCCCCTTGTTAGGGACAGTGCGTGGGGTCCGCACCTTGCCTTCACAGCAGGTGCGTACCCCCGACTTTTTGCCCATTGCAAAAAATTCGGGGCAGGCAGGTCCCTTGTGGTAAACCTGCGAACCCCTGCGCGCGGGTTTTGAAACCTAAAAACCTCCTAAAAACAAAAATTAAACCCTAAAAAACAATTTCAAACGAACAAAAATGAAGAGTAGGATGATGTGGATTACCTGGAAGAGATGGCGTTCGATTCCGACGGACGGATTTTCCGCAATCTTCACGGGAAGTTTCTGGTCAAAATTCCCTTTTTTCTCACCCAAATCTCAAACGGTAAAAATGAATGGTAAAAAGTCCTTTTTATAAGTTTTTTGGGTAAATAAATTCTAAATTTGTTTATGTTTCACTTTAAAGAGGTGTTTTTTGCGACATTTTTACCCATTTTCAAACAGGTATGAGTAATGTTTGAGTTTTTGTTCAGGATAACGGATTTTTCAGGCGAAATTGGTCATTTTCAGCGAAAACCATTAGAGTCACCTTTAAGCTCTTTTTATGACTCCTAAAACATGAAAAGATTGTCGAGTTTTTCTTTTTAAGCTCGTTAAAACGGAACTAAAAAGATGGTCCTCTTACAACCCTTTTCTGACCGTAAAAACACGAAAAGATTGCCGGGTTTTTGTCGTTTCAAATTCGATATTGGTCATAAAACGACGTGTCGTTGATCACTTTTTTACTTTTTCGGATCAGAGGCACTAATTACGAAAAGCACTCCTTGGTCGTAAAAGATCAAGCGATTCTCTCAAGTATTATTTTATACTTTTTCGGACTTGGGAGACACAAATTTACGAAAAAGTCAACCCTGAAGTCTTCTTAAGTTTTTTCAGACTCTCTAAAAATGAAGAACGCTGAGTTTCGCCTATACTGGACACGTTAAATTTCGACAGTAAAGGCCCTGTTCAGTTACAAACAGGAACGGACCACTCCTTCTTAGGATTCGAATTTAAACTAAGTTGGACTCATCCGAAGGATGAGCTTATAATCAAGCATATGTTATCCTCCTCAAGCTTGTAAAAAATAAAGAGGTACTTGCCAGAAATGGTGGGGGAAAAGAGAGAAAAATGAGCCTGCTTGTCATACTTTGCAACCACTCTTGAACATGACACTTTCATTCACATGGGTTGGGAAATCCTTTGCCTAACAGTTGATCAAACCACATTGAAAGTCTTCAGCCAGTTTCTGGGTATTAACTTTGGGTCAATCGTCACCAAACCATCTGTTGTGTCGTTATGTGTTCAAGAGGTCAGTACGAATAAACCATTCATCTGCAAAAATATCTGTCATCCATCTTGACCATCCCTGAGTCAGTCCTTGCAACTAAATTTCTTCAAACTTGATCTATGATTTTGTGTCGTAGGCTTGCCTACGACGGATCGCTTTCTATCGACTTCAGCTCTTTATCTAGAAAGATGATCTAGAAATCACCAGTACCTTGGGATCTGCATGCCTCAATGGTAGGTTTCTCGTCTTCGACGATATGTTGCATCATTGAACTTCGATCGAAGGATTCCGTGACATGTTCGACATCGACACATCTAATCACATCTCATGGATTGTACTTAGTACTTTGAGAGCCATTGTCATTATTGGTGGTTTCTTTCACACTTGTTAATAGTTTACATCATCGACTGGTACTCAAGTGGTTTCTACCATGTTCAACTTCGACACATTCATTCGCATGGATAGAATCGTACTATTTAGAGAAGTAGAAATGAAGACCCTGGATCTAGTTTCCACCATCCAGGTTGGGAGGAAATTTGTATTCATTATGTTGTAGACTATTCATAAACAGATCGCTGCGTCTATACTGTGTCTACATGTGTCTATACTTGTGATGTATTACAAGATCGTTCCTATATCAGAGCAATAGTCAGTTTTCTAGTTAGTTTTTGATCTGAGTATGGGAATGTCTACCTCAACGATGATATGATCTCATATATATATATTGTGCATTTGAATGTTTTTACAGGTTCCAACCGGGTGCTCCGCAAGATGATCCTCGAAATGATAAAGTACTTCACTCTTCTTAAATGATAAATGAAATCCTCATATACTACAGACTTCGCACTTTAGGGGGCAATCTGTTACACAAAAATATCGTCACCATGATTATTTGCAGTCAGTATGGGTCTATCATCACTTATACTAGCCTCCTAAGCAAGTCTCACACCTTAGCTCTTCATGTCAAGCTTTGCAAATGAGGGAAAGATATTGAAAATCAATATTACTCTGGTTCCGCACTTTCTCTCACCATTGCCTGCGGGCCCGTACCCTTTGTTCATATTACCTGCGTACTTGCACGCTCTGTCTATAAAGGGGTGGGTGCGTACCCCTGTAAAAGTAAAAAAGGCGCAAGTTTATCCTAAAAAACTCACTTTTGGGTTAATTCTAGATGTTTCTAGAAGGATTTTGACGTGTATTGTTCGCTCCAAGGTGGTTCATGCATCCCAAAAGAGAAGGAGCTAATCCCTTGATAGGAGGAGCTATCCCTTTGAAAGAGGGTTTTATCCCTTTGAAGGAGGACCTAGTAACTTCCCTCCATTGCACTATAAATTAAGGAATTGGGTCAGTTGCTGGAGAGGTTAGAAGCTGAACATTTTTGAGGGTAAATACTGATGGAATTGGGACTTCCTAGTTAAACTTGAGAGGAGAGATCACATACCTTTTGGTTTCATTGGGAAGTGGGTGAAACTTGTCAAAGTAGAGGAGACTTCTTGTTGGACACTGGGAGGAGCTTGTACATCATCAAGGCACGGGTTGTAAAGTTCTTCTTTCATTTGAATTAATACAATCAAATTCATTTTTCTCAACAAATTGTCTTATGTGGTTTGTTTCATAATCTCCTTGATCATTATGATGAATATGCTTTATAATATTGGCTTTTCAGGTGCTATTTAATTTTTTTTCTTGTTTGTGTTTGCAGACTTACGCTTCAAGGAAGCTCATTTGGAGCGAGGGAGTGAGGCTTCCAAAAATTTTCATTGGACCCAAGGTAGGCCTAAAACACTTGTTTGACTTTGTTTTTAATTGCATATTTAGAGAAAGATAGTTTTTGATTGGCTTGCTTGTTACTAGATATCTTTGTATACTAGGAAGGTTGATCTTGTCCGCAACCTCAACTCATTCCGCGTGACATGAAGCGTATCCATGTACATATGCCGGTTGCAGTAGATACAGTCACGTATATGTTTGTTTGAAGAATATCAGTGGGACAGACTCAGGTTGAAAAGAGTCAGATATGGGTTTGATAGTGATCATCTGGCACAGGTTTAGAGGGAGCATATACTTCTAATAATACATTGTTGGCATTGGTACAATTTCACAGCTATTTTTGGTTCAGGTGGAACAGGTGCAGAGGGAGATCATGGTTGCTGATGGTGATTGACAGATGCTGTTGATGATAGTTTCTAATAACTATCTCGTATTAGATATTTTGTCTCTATGTCATGTATATCTTTTATTATGAAGGTCATGTAACAACATATTTTGTTTCCCCACTATGCGTGGGATGGATGATGTAATGTTCTTATCTTGTATAACCTTTTGATGTATCCCCACTTGGTTGGGTGGATGAGTCAATCTTGGTATGTCCCCACATGGTTGGCAGATGGATGTACATATGAGTTGTTGGTGATAGGAAGGTCATACTCACTTATTTGAGTTGCAGAGTCATGTTATTCTTTAATATCTTTGCAGAATCTGCATGTGCTCAGAGGGAGCATGGATGGATTGGTACATCTTAGCATCTACAAAGGGGGACCTCAATCAGAGATTTTAGCATGTACTCAGGGGGAGTATGGACAACCGAATGTATATCAAGGGAGAAAATCTCTTGGTCCGCCCTTGGCCCTTGATGTTAAAGGGGGAGAGTGACTTGGTGTGGTTGTTGCCATCAAGTCCAAAGGGGGAGATTGTTGGCATTATGACACAAGTTTGGCATTATGACATAGGTGTTGTCCTTGATGGCAACTCACTCAGATGACAGATGACATTTCAGGCTCTCAGAATGAAGGAAAATAGATATACGCAGGTTCCCCTTGATCAAGCCCCGTATACATGTGGGTTCGCAGTCCAAAAGGCACATATGCATATACATGCACTTTTACGCAAGGAAAAGTGCGTACATATTGGGAAAACTTTTTTTGGTCCATGGTATTTGGTCCCTGGTATTTTGACTCGTGGTATTGATCCAAGGTATCTTGATCGAAGTGTTGACCCCAGGTATTTGGTCCAAGGTATTACTTCTAAGTGGTTTTGGACCATGGTATTGAGTAAGGTCTAAGACTATAAAAGGAGGAGGAGATCATTAGGAAAATGCACTGAAGTATTGAATATCTAATGAAGAGGAAGATCTAGAAGACTAGTGATTACGTTATGGTGCATAGCTGGATCTGAATCAAGGAGGAACCTGAGCGCTTGAAGAAGGATAAGTTCTATTGATGGGTCAAGATCTTAAGGCTTGAAGAGAAGTATCTTTGTGTGGTTTTTTATCTTTTATAATTAGTGCATGAATTGATCTATAAATCTGATGATCTCGGTATAACTGATGTTTGAATAGTTGAAAAGGGTAAATCATTTTTTATAGATATGTACGCAGGTTCAGTATAGCAAAGGCACGTATACACACTGGTTCAGCAATTCAAAACAATGTATACGTAGGTTTTCCTTCATATAGCAGCGTATGCACATAGGTTTTACACATCGAAGTAGCGTACGTCTCATAAAATATGTTTTGGCTACTTCTGTTTATTGATTGTAGTATTCTTGGTTCTGGTTTGGGTTCTGGTACTGTTACTGTATTCTGGTTACAACATTCAGAGAAATGATTGTTTGATTCAGATTTGGTTAGTGCAAGGGATATTGGTTGATGTAGATATATTTTGATGTCTGATTGATGCTATTGATGGATCGAGTCTGAAAATTTATGAAACGTGGTCCTTGGAAGAAAAGAGAAGGTTGTAGTCTTCTGTAGGTCAGCACCTATGTACTAGTACATCAGCTAGTACAAGAGCTAAGGGGTTGTAGCTCCCTTCTAGGAGAATCTGGATAACGAGAGAAGGTTGTAGCCTTCTGTATGTAGAAGCCTATGTACTGGTATAAGATTGCACCAGTACAGAAATATTGTAAAAAGAAGTTTCTTATTAAAAGAGTATAGAGAGGAATTGCAGTAGGTGGTTTTCACCCACATTGGGTTTCCACCTTATATCTTGTGTTCTTGTGTGTGATTGTCTACTCTATTTTATTATACTTGGTTACTGTTATATCGTTTTGATACACAGATTAAAGATCAACATTTGATGAATTAACTAAATTATAAGTCTAAAGGATATACACTAGTTTTCTTAACAACAGTTGCGTATATACGCAAGTTTCATTAAGTGAAGTAGCATATACAAATCTGATTGTGAAAAGAAATATTATTGACTTGCTAATACTAATTTACCCCCCCTCTCAGTATTATTTCCAACATGATGTTCCCCCTCAGACTTCAGGATATTCATAACCCTAGAATCTTCATCATTGCCAATCTCTTCCGCTATGCCATAACATTCTACCAATTTCCTATTATTGTTAAAATTTAGGTGAAGAGTGTAGAGTGGCACCTCCTTTGGTGTTTTCCACGGTGTAGGTAAAAATATTTTATCTTTGATACTATCAAATGCCTTATCTATCAGTGGATCATCCTATTCAAATTGAAAAGTCAATATAAAACTCTCTGCAATTATTTCCTAATCTACAGTACATTGTCACAACTCCATCTCCATATACCGATTTCTGGATACCATGTCTAATGTATACACAAATTGATGCACCAACTAATCCTCTATAATTTCTTCCTCTCTCCATCTTATGAAATATTTATCCAGATAGGAAAAGAGGGATTCCTGACTAATTTACCATTCTACGTTCTCCCAACATCCAAGCCAAACTTGGTTTGCAACAGGTTCCTACGTGACTACCATGTTTATTTTTTCCCCTTGTGTGTCACCCACTAGCACATGAGAGTAGATTGACAAATATATCTAGTTCTAGCGAGCTAAGGCGATGTGGAACTTGCACTTCAAATTCTTTCACAAAGGTAACAATGTTTGTCAACCTGTAAAATGTGGAAGTTACCACACTTTTGTGCTAAACCACCATGCTAACATAGTTATCTGAGCACATCCTCTTATGGAATCATTTTTGAGATGTTGATTTTAGTTATCCAATGTTTCATCTAACTCCCGCGAACATGAATTAATGTTTTTCTAACTCAATATACCATATAATTTTGGTTTTACATGATCATCTTGTCGAGCTATTATGTTATAAATGTTATCGAGTTCTAGTTCGTCAAGGTCCTATATTATTGGTTCAGCGTAGTGGTCCCCTTCCTTAGGCTCCAATGGCATGACTACCAATCAATCTCCAACCAAAAAAATCATTTCTCATTTTTTCAAATTAATGGATTGATTTTAGAAATCCCATTTCGTACCAAGAAATGGTAGGTAGGTGTCATCCATAATCTCAATGACTTCAAATTCCACCAGACTCCTTACTTCATCAATATTAACTTCAACATATGCTAACTATCTAATAGGGAATATCCAATATTGATTGGAAAAGTGTAACTGAATTGATGACAATACACGATTAGTTTTTCCCATCAACTCTGAGGTATTCTTCCATAGGATTGCATCACAACCTTGAACTAATAAAGTGTTGTCCCTATAATAATCTTCAATCTAATAACTGAGCTTGAATTCATTATTTGTGCACCTCTTGCCAACACCTACTTTACCATTGTTAGGAATACCTATGTGGAACTAACTTCCTACACAGTCTCTGCAAAGAATGTTCATCTTTCATTAGATCTAAAAAAATTCTAAAAATGTTTTAGATGATGCTTACCTCCACTAGAGTTATTTGAAGTGGAGGATCATCATAGATCAACAAAGTATAATAAATTGGCAGCCCTTATTGTTGTTTAATCAAGATCAACACATACCATTCTTCTGCCAGGAAATCTCTTCTAGCCTCCCTATATGTTCATTTCTCTCTAGCGAGGTTGAACATCAGGGGAGGATCTGTAACATTTTGGACTCACTGGTGACATTGCTCCAATGGATTTACAACATCAATACCTATTATGGCTCCTCCTTTGGTAATTGTTCATACCGAAGGGAAATATCATTATACTTTTTTTATAACCATTTGTAAACTTGGTTTGCTTTTCTCTTACCACTTTTCTAGTAAATATGGTCAACACTCCATAACATTTTTGAGCCACCTGTAGTATGTGAAATTTGTGTAGGGGTTTGGATAGTCCCTTCCCAAATTCCCTATTCAATCATAGTTATAGAATATCACTAGCCTACTTCCTCTTCCAAATCCTCCTTTCCCTATTATAGGTGAGCCATGTCCTCACCCTAGTGGTCTTTGTCCTCAAGTTGGCACGGTTTAATCTCAGGCTTGATATTACTATGTGCCACCATAAACTCCCTCGATGTTCTACATGTGGTAATAATAGAAGGTCCTCTCACACATCAACTCCAATGTGTGGCAAGAGTTAATATCTAAATGGATGCTTCTGTGGTTAGAGTTATTTAGAGATTTGTCTTTCAGTTCCATCACATAAATGTTTTAATTTCTAACATGTTTCAAACAAACCAGTTCTTCTTCAAAATGATTAGATGAATATAATTTGATCTAATAAAGGTATAAAAATGGGGGAGTCATAATATCTAAAAGATTAGATCAAAGGTAAAATAAAACAGTCGGTCCCTATCGAAGAGAAAGTTGGACTAGTTACCTATCGTCTTTTACTACTATGCCACTTGCATAAAACTTGTAGTTATTTCCATGTATATGTTTCATGAAATTATGTTTATGATGAATCTCACAAATTTTATTAGAGGAAATTGCAGGTCTTAGACATGGGAACTCTTAGTGTCAGTAGTTTTTATTTGTCAAATGTCTTGAAATTTTTTATATTTCAGTTTGAATAAGTTGAACTTAAAGTCACTATCATTTTCATAAGTTTGAAAGTCACTTATCCACATCACCATGATTTTCTTCATCAAGTGGTCGAGTCAAAGCATGAAGCAGTATCGAGTCATTGGGAGTCATGGTTACAAATTTTTGAACAGTTAAGTCATGGGGTATGTGTCAGTTATGTGTTTGTCAGAAATTTATCTTGGGTTCATTACAGTTGAAGTTCTTCTGCTCAAGAAAATGGTATTTTTAGAATATCCTATTTCTTTTCCCCTTTCTAATCCACTCTTGTTTCCCTAATTCCATAACCTATATCTCCTAATCTCCCATTGTTCATTCATAAATCCCTTTCTCTATCCCCTGTTCATTAGTCATATGACTTTTATTTTCCCCATCCCATCCTAAACCTATTCCCTCAAAATACCATGATTACATATTATACATGACATAACTCATATATTCCCCCCACTATCTAAGCAATGTATCTACCCAAGCGTTTTAATGATTTCCATGCAAAATATATCTTGTTTTAGCCATCCTTTTGCAAAACTGTTTTTGATCACAAGGAGGAGAATTTATGGAAATGGAAAGAGTTTTTTTTAAAGGACAAGCTAAATAACAATAACCTCTTCCATTTTGTGCACAAGTGTCACATATACAGAGATTCGAATGCATCTTTAAGGCCTATTTTTTAGATAGTGTATTCCCCTATTTTAGTCATGGTTTTTCAGAGTAGTTTCTGAGGAGCTTGGGAATAGTTTCAATAAAATGAAAGGATTTTTTGAAAAAAAAACTAATATAAAAAAACCTATCTCAGATTTTACACATTTTATACCGTTTGGGAGTTACATGGGTCACTTGGTGGCCCCGTTTCGTAGTTTTTGTTGACAAAATGATGAAATTTTTGGATTTCGGTTTGAAAATTTGGAAATGTATAGATATCCAGAATGATGTTGGTGATATGGATATAAAGGAATGGATGGGGATCAGAGAATTAGATAAGATAAAGCTAATTTTATTAGAAAAGATGTTTCAGTTTTACTTTTAGCTTTATCTTAGTTTTTGCTTTTAAAGATTGATGTTTAATCTAAGTTCTTGATGCTTTATTTAAAAACTCTTCAAGGATGTTTAATATGAAATAAGTCCTATTTTTCTTTTAAATTAAATTTAGCATGTGTTATATCTGGTCATGATGATCATATTCTAAAACGTGTATTTAATCTAAAATAAATATGAAGAACGGGTTCAATTTTTGGAAAAGAGGACTATGCATGTGTTATTGCAAGTTGGTGTCTTTGATCTAAGAAATTCTTGTGGTATATTTCTTTCAAGTTTTTTTTCCTTAGTGTTATCTAAATTTCCATTTATGAATCTTTTATCTTGAATTCATTTTGAGATTCTTAGGGTAATTGTAGAATCATGCATGATGGAATTCTTCCTTTCTGTCATGGTTCTTCTAGTATTTGGTCATTAATTTATGCCGCAGAATTCATTATAATATGCTCTGCTTCTTGTGATCATATATGATTGTGTCTCTTTCCATTCCCCACTATACTTCAACTCCTATCATCTTGGAACATATGCCAACATGCCTCTATTTTTCTAAAGACTCATGCATGCCCTGATATTAAGATTATGTTACTGGCTTCATACCTTAGTAGTCTTTTCCTAAAACTCACAACCATTTCATTAAGTTTTATATCATCTTTTCTAGATTTGGTCTCTATGAGATTTAGTGTTTTTATCATCAAAGTTTAATAGTGAGGGAGCCCCCTCTGGTTGGAAAGGACTAGTTTCCAACCCAGAGTGGTTTTCGGTTACCTCTGTGGCCCTTTCCTTAGCCTAAAGGGATTTACAAAGTGCTAACATAGTGGTGTCGTTGCCGGGGAGAGAACGGTTTCATATTACCGAGAAATATCATCATAGTTTACATCTGATTTTTGGTGTTGGACAACATTCGAACACATAAAAAAAGGTTGAACCATTCACTTGGTGACTCCAAATCAAGTTTCAACATGATATGAAGACTCCACTGACAGAAGGATCCAAGAGTCAAGATGGTTTCAATTGCAACAACAAATGTCAGGTATGCTCCTATGGATAGATCTCATAGTCCCAGCTTTCCAAATCCGATGCCTCATGTTGATTGGTCAACTTATCTCCTGATATTAAAAGATGAGGATGGAGAGGATGCTCCTCTACATTTGGTTAAATTTCATATGCATGCGCGCAAGTTGAATGTTCAATTTCCTAAAGATTGTATGAAGAAGATGTTCATGGAAACCTTAGAAGGAAAAGCATTGTATTGGTATGAAGGTTTTCCATTTGCTAGTATTTATTCTCTTAAATATTTTCATTCGACATTTTTTGAAAAATATAGAGAATCTCATCCTTCTTTGTCATTGGTTGAGGATTGTTGTGAACATTTTCAGGTTTTCATTCAAAATCTAGAGAATTCTTATGGTGATGAAGAGTTCATGGATGAAGAGATCCTGGAGGCTTTATATGAGAACCCTTTCCATCACCAAGAAGAATAGGTGTCTTCTCCCTTGAATGAAAGTGAAACCGATCAGGATCTCAATGATGACAATCATGTTCCATCTTCTACAGTTGATTACAATTTGCAGCAGTCTTGTGATCAGGAGGGAGAACCAGTAGAGCAATATTGTCCGTTTCCATGTAACCAAAAAAACGATGAAGGAAGTGTTTCCAATTCTCCTTCATGCCATTAATTGTCTCAATTTTTAGCCCATGAAGAAAATTATGAAGAAAAGTTTTATGAAATTGCATACACAAAAAATTTAGGCAGTGAAATCGTTCATGATGATAGCTACCCAGGATTTCTGAAAAATGATGAAAAAGAGCAGTTTGTTTTGGATCCCACGGATAAGGAAATTATTTTTGTTGATAAGGTAGCTGCCTCAAATGTATATTTTCAAGAAAAAACTTCTATTTTTCCTATTTCAAGTGAAAACCTTGATGAATATATTCTCTTCTTTCATTCTAATAAAGATTTTGCATTGGAAAATGATGGGAGTGCTTGTATTTCTGCTAACATTCAAGACATGGTAATATTCCTGATTATTGAGGATCATTTTACTAATTTGTTGCAACCATCAAGGGATATGAGTTTTATTGTATTTATGGATCACGAGCATATGCACAGTGGATAGTTTGAGTTTCCATTTTCAGAATTGTCCTTTCTGTTTGGTGCAGTTGAATACAAGCATAAGTCAAACAGTCATTTGCTTGATTGGCTACACTGGAGGGATCATTTCACATGATTGTATATATATGTTCAATAGGTGTACAAATTTCATTGAAGTTTGAAGCCCAAGGAGAAGACCCTAAGACTTCAGTGATGTGCTATCAAAATTTACTTATGTCCTTTGAAGTTTTTCATCTTGTACAGTGTTTTTGAGAATAAGTGAAATATATAAGTCATACAGCTAAGTAGGTCCTATCAGTCAATAGTCATTTTTCATTCTGTTAATCATAATTTGAGTCATATATTCAGTTTATTAGTTGAATCCATTGCCCAATGGATAAGCTACTAGTTTGCATTTGTTGTTCTTCGCACCTCACTGGGAGGCTGCCATCCCCGTTGGAGCCAATGTTAGGGTTAGTATTTTTTACTTGTCGAATGTCTTCAAATGATCCGGATTTAAACAGGAACGCAACAAATTACAGAGATAACCATATACACAAATATGCAGTGGAAATAATACTTCATTTCATTAATGGAAAATACTGAAATATGCTTACAATCAGAAATGGAAATAAACTAGCTAGGGCGATGGTAGCTATCTCTGAGAAGAGATGTGTGGGCTACATGCCTCTGAACTGACTTACAATGAGGCTCGAAGGCCTATTTATTGTTGAGAAACAATGAAAAACCCTTAACATTCCAAAACCTAACCCTAGGAGATTAAACGCCAAACTGTGGGCCCCGTTTGGGGGTAAGTTGGTACATCAACTTCCCGGGGTCGTAACTTTAGCATATGATCTCCGTTTGACGCGTACAATAGCTCATTAGAAAGATCTATTCGAACACTATCATTGTTGGAACGGCAACACTGGTCTCGTGTTGCCCCTGGAATCCCAAAAAACGTCGTTTAGGGCCTCAAAACGGCTCCGGAAGTTCAGGACCC
>APFE030770006.1:2120-22708 GCA_000404065.3 Pinus taeda | reverse complement strand
GTGATTGGAATGATGTCAACACAAGATCAGAGCATATATCTCATCGTCCTGATCGTGGCAGTGCAAATGGATCGTCAAGCCGAGCTTGTATGCGAAAGATAGAGCTCTTCAAAGTTTGACATGACAGGGGAAAGTGGGGCCCACAACATGCCACATGGCATCCCAGTAAGCAGAGGGGGACCAACATGGCAGCCCATCAACCATTGACACTTGGAATTTTCTCATTTGTCTCCTAAAACTGCATAAGAGACAAAATCATTTTTTTATGGGTATAAATCATCATATAACAAAATGTTTTAATGTAGTTATTAAAATAACTATATAATATAACAAAACAAGCAAAGACATGGTTTCGGGATCGACGACAACAAACCCCGCCAAACCCTGTTAAGACAACCATATTACAAACAATCACATTTCTATATGGGATCAGGATTGGCGGCAATAACCTCCACCGAAACCATGCTCCACATTCCATTTGCATATATCGCAAGCCATTATATATATATATATATTATATATATATTATGGATCGGTGGTTCATAACTCGCCGAACCCTCCAACAACTGCGGCAACCCATATATATATATATTTATCTACGATATATATATATATATAATACATATAATATATATTATATATATATATATAATGTATATATATAATTATATATATAATAATAAATATTTATAGTATATATATATATTATATAAATTATTATATATATATATATATATATAATTATATCAGCATAACCCCCGATAAGGATGTCGATATCTCCATTGTGCCGACCACTGATAAGTGATAATCACTGATATGGATATTGGTGAAGTCCTAGTAAAAGCACCAATACCTCCACTGTGTCGACCAACGATTGCGATAAGTCTGACTGCTGATATGGGGATCGACGAACTCCCGGAAATCAGGCTAATATATGCGCCAACGCTTATTTTATTCATTGGTCACAACTGCCGATCGTCGATATTAAAGCAATAGTGTGCGGTTTTTGGGGTTGATGGTTGATAAAAGGTTTATATAAGGAAGAGGCAGGATTTGATCTCCTCACCTCTCCTCAACCATTCGCCTAATATTACCAATGCGCCAACTACTCCCATTGGGAAATCTGCCGATGAAATTTTATTTAGACTTAGACTTTTTCTTATTCACATAGTTCAAGGAGGAGAGAGACTGTAGGCATGAATTTTGAGGTAGAATGCAGGCACAAATTTTGAGGCAGAATGCATGCACGAATTTCAAGGTAGCAGATTAATTAATATTTTAATGTAGGAACCATGAATTTTGAAGGACGGCAAAATTCTCACTTTATCAGAATTTGACAAGTTTTATATGATTTTTACACCTCTCATCACCACGAACACAATGGTGTTGTTCGTTTCTTCATCAGAGGTCTACATTTTCTAGTCAGTTCTAGAATGCACGTGGAACCATGGTTTCAACAAAAATAGGGAGTGGAACCATGAGCCATGAAATTTTCCCGAGGTAAACTTTTGACATTTTAGAATATAGTCAAGTTTATACTTGTTTTTCATGGTTTTCCACAAGGATCACAATGCAGAGACCAGATTTTTAATCTGAGTTGCAGATTTACAACCCACCCATGGAACAAAATCTTTGACGAATCCCAGTGGAATCTAGAAGATTCCTTGAGCCCATAATTCTCAACTTCTCAGAATTTAGATTTTGGACAGTCGATTCAGCACTACTTGATGCCACAAATCTGATGGCGGCTTCATATTTCTTATTCTCTCATTTCTTCTTCTAGTCACTTTTCTAAGTGCCAATGCATATGTCCACATTCATGTGTGAGTAGCCATCTTCATGAGATCGATGCCGTGAGAGAAATGGTCTGAGCAGCTTCCGCAGTGAGACATTCACTTCTTCAGATGACCCTTGGTTATGAGGTATATCATGTGTTCATGTACTTCTTCTTTCTGCATTATGTTGTACAGATCCATGATTGATGTTGATGCAGGATCTTGTTTATTTCATGTTGTCATGATTCCTTGCTTCATGTTATGTGGAACCTTTCATATGATGTACTCTCTCTCATAACTCTTCATGATCCGGATTTAAACAGGAATGCAACAAATTACAGAGATAACCATATACACAAAGATGCAGCGGAAATAATACTTCATTTCATTAATGGAAAATACTGAAACATGCTTACAATCAGAAATGGAACTAAACTAGCTAGGGCGATGGTAGCTTATCTCTGAGAAGAGATGTGATGGCTACATGCCTCTGAACTGTGTTACAATGAGGCTCGAAGGCCTATTTATTGTTGAGAAACAATGAAAAACCCTTAACATTCCAAAACCTAACCCTAGGAGATGAAACGCCAAACTGTGGGCCCCGTTTGGGGGTAAGTTGGTACATCAACTTCCCGGGGTCGTAACTTTAGCATATGATCTCCGTTTGACGCGTACAATAGCTCATTAGAAAGATCTATTCGAGCACTATCATTGTTGGAACGGCAACACCGGTCCATGTTCCATGGACCCGTGTTGCCCCTGGGATCCTAAAAAACGTCGTTTCGGGCCTCAAAACGGCTCCGGAAGTTCAGGACCCGAAAAACTGCTAAAAATAGTAAGTTGTGCTACAATTAAGGAAACTGAAAATGCTGAGAAAGACAATGGTGGGGGTCCATGTGGACTTGGCAGGTGGCCACCAATATCCACCTGGATCATCAAATTTTTTAATTTTCAGTTTGAATAAGTCAAACTTATAGTTACTATCACTATCATAAGTTTTAAAGTCATTGTCTGACATCACAATGGTTTAGTCATCAAGTGGTCCAATCAAAGCATGAAGTAGTATCGAGTCATTGAGATTCATGGATACAAATTTTTGAACAATCAAGTCATGGGGTATGTGTCAATTATATGTTTGTCAGAAAGTTATCTTGAGTTCATTACATTTTAAGTTTTGTTTCTGAAGCAATTTTTTTTCTTTAGAATATCCTATTTCTTTTCCCCTTTCTAATCTACCATTGTTTCCCTAATTCCATAACCTATATCTCCCAAACTCCCATTGTACATTCATAAATCCCTTTCTCTATCCCCTATTCATTAGTCATGTGAATTTTATTTTCACCATCCCATCCTAAACCTATTCTGTCAAAATACCATGATTACATATTATACATGAAATAACTCATATATTACCCCCACTATCTAAGCAATGCATCTACTCAAGCGTTCCAATGATTCCCATGCACAAAATACCATGTTTTAACCATGCTTTTGCATAATGTTTTTCGATCACAACGAGGTGAATTTTTAGAAACTAAAAGAGGGTTTTCTCAGGAATGGGGAAAATAACAATAACCTCTTCCTTTTTTTTCACAAGTATCATATATTTGGAGTTTCAAATGCTTCTTCAAGGCCTATTTTTCGGACTGTGTATTCCCTTATTTTAGTCATGCTTTTGCAAAGCCATTTCTAAGGAGCTCAGGAATATGTTGAATAAAACAAGAGATATTTTCTTAGAAAGAAGCTCATCTAAAAAAAACTATCTCATACTTTACACAGGTTCTACCATTTAGGAGTTACATATGTCACTCTGGTGGCACATTTTCACAATTTTTGTTGACAAAGTGATGAAATGTTTGGATTTTAGTTTGAAAATGTGGAAATGTATAGATATCCAAAATTATGTTGGTGATATGGATATAAAATAATGGATAGGGATCATAGAATTATGTAAGATAAAGCTAATTTTAATGAGAAAAGATGTTTCAGTTTTATTTTTTGCTTTATCTTAGTTTTTTGGTTTCAAAGATTGATGTTTCTAAGCTTGATGGATAAGGATGTGTTGCATCTGGTCATGATGATCATATTCTAAAACTTGTATTTAATATAAAAGAAATATGAAGAATGGGTTCGATTTTCGGAAAATAAGACGGTGCATATATGTTGTTGCAAGTTGGTGTCTTTGATCCCAGAGATTCTTATGGTATATTGCTTTCAAGTTTGTTTTCCTTTGTGTTACCTAAATGTCCATTTTTGAAGCTTTTATCTTGAATTCATTTTGAGATGCTCAAGGTAATTATGGAATCATGCATGATGGAATGATTCATTGCTCTGTCATGGTTATTCTAGTATTTGGTCATTAATTTATGCCGCAAAATTCATTATAATATGCTCTACCGCTTGTGATCAGATATAGTTGTGTCTCTTTCCATTCTGCACTATACTTCAACTCCTATCAGCTTGGAACGTATGCCTACCCTGCCTCTAATTTTCTAAAACCCCATGCATGCCTTGATATTAATATTATGTTACTGGCTTCATATCTCAGTAGTCTTTTCCCAAAACTCTCAACCATTTCATTAAGTTTTATATCATCTTTTCCAGATCTGGCCTCTGTGAGATTTAGTGTGTTTATCAGCAGAGTTGAATAGTGAGGGAGCCCCCTCTAGTTGGAAAGGACTAATGTCCATCCCAGAGTGGTTTGTGGTTACCTTTGTGGCCCTTTCCTCATCCTAAAGGGATTTATGGATTACTAACAAGAACTATTACGGTCAAACTATTAGGCATATTGAACCATAGATTTTGATAGCTCAGTGTTGCTTGGTAGACTGGTTTAAGGTCATGCGAGACAAGTATAGGCTAAGGTCTACTACCTGCGATTATGCAGAGACTATACATCAAGACTAGCCCTTAGTTTCTGACTATATGTGGTGCCCGTTTTGACCTAGATAGTTACTTATGTTGAGGCCCTATTTGTATTTTCATGATGTTTTATCTATTAACACTATGAAATATTGATGGATTTCAGTTGGAAAAATGAACTAATTTATATAGAACACTTGATGGATTGTATTTATGTTTATCTATGACTTATTGGATGCATGGCATATTAGATTTATGATTAATCTGATGTATGATTTACTTCCATCATGTTGATTTTCATTTAGAAATTTTTGTATGTCTCTACCAGATGATTGAAAGTGGCTATGTGATAGCGAGAGATCCATGTTAGAAACTACTAAATGTCAAGACATTATTATATTATTTTATTTATTTATTTTATATGCATTATTATAATGTGTGGTAAGGTGTAGATTACAAGTGACATGACTATCCAACTAAATTATTCGATAAAAATCATCCAAACTAGTAGTGTATTTCGGTCCATGATAGAGTGTTGACCCTCATACTTGAGGAGTGTTAGAAGTATTTCCCACCATGTAACCTCCAAGCCTAGAATCATGGGAGGCTTGTGATTGACACACTCCCCTAAACATGTGATGATGATTGTTAGTTTCCTATTGGGGAAGTTAATTCAATATAATAGATGCTTCTACCATATTGGCTCTATCAATGATTAGGTTAGTTATGGACTAGGGAGGATATGAGGATATAGGTTAGTTATGGATTGTAGATGGGAAGTGATATCCTTGTTTAATTTACTTAAATTGTGGCTGCTACATCTTCTCCCTATCTTTTTATGCCTTATTATCCCACTTCTTCCTAATTACTTGTATCCTCTTAACTTTAATTTTGGGATGAAGTTATCTTAAGGGGGGTTGTGTGTAGTGTAGATGTCCTGGGATTGTTATATTTTATTAGATTGTTGAGGTACCTACTAAATTATCGACTTTTGTGACTGACTCTTATAGGTATTATTAATATACATATGAGGTATGCATATGCTAGCTACATACCCACACCTTTCATCAATACACTAGCATTCTATCACATATTATGCTAGATGATTAATTATTGGTTAAGCTTAATTAATGATCAAGCTTATGGTTAACCTTAAGCTTGATTAATATTTAATCATGATTAATGATTAACTAACCCTTAATTGTCTTATACATTTTAACATGATTATTTAATAGTTAAGTTGATAGGATTCTTATGAATCCATAGGGTTGACTAACATTAAAAGATATTAATATTTTACTACTATCATTATTTTATTATTTATCATCCCTAACTAATAGGATTATCTCCCTCAAAGTTAAATTTTAAATAAGGGGATAGGTGGGGCATGGTAGGGCCACTATGGGGGTTATTGGCATTGACTTGGGGAGGGAGATAAGTGTATAAATGAAAGGAAGGTGAGTGATTCTTACGAGGTGTCTTGGGAGATTTGATTGGGCACTCGAGCAATGTAGAAATTTTGTTGGAACTAAGATATTGATATTGGTGTTGATAAGGGTATCTCAAGCACACTACATCATTGGTTTGGATTTGGGCTCAGAGGGCTAGGGAACCTATGGAGGTTCCTCGGGCTAAGAAGTTGGTTAGAATTTCCTAGTTGGTAGGTTAGCATATTCTTTTAGGTGGTCCCAATAGGAGAAATAAAACGATGCCACCATAACCAGGTATTCTTCATGTTGTTATGGATAAGTTGAATAAAATTTCTAATGAAATGTATACATATGAATTATGTTGTTAAACTTGAAATATGATGTCGTTAAATATATTGTTTCTTTTATTTACATGTTGTACAAGTTGGTGGAATATTGTTATGGTTGAGGATATTGAAATGGGGTCTTTATATTTGAGGAAAATAGATAGTTATTTTACCATACCAATTGTAACATATCATCTTCCAGCAATCAATCTTAGTCAACAATGTTACACCATGAATTGGATCTTTTTTTGATACCTTAGTAATATGTTGTTGTCCAAATGGTAAAGGGTTGAAGTAGAATCCTTGACGTGTCAAAATGTCCCATTATATTATTGATCAAATACCCAAATTTGATGATCTAATGCCTCCCATTTAGTCAAGAATGTAATGGATGACATCAAAATACAAGTAGGAACACTACCATATGATCCTTTTTTGAAGATTTGGAATCTAAATTAGCTAAGTTACATCCTAAATTGACCCGTCCATCTCCTTTTCTCGACCCAATGAATAGTTCCAAAGATGAAAATTATGACATTAACATTACCCAAAACATCTTACTAGAATATCCAAAACGTTGTATGAACTAAGAGAAAAAAAGTCCAAGTACACACCAAAGTTAGTTCAATTTTTGGAAGGTAGAAATGACTTCCCTCTTCCCATCTAACTACAAAATAAATACCAAAATTATTACAACTCCACTTTGTATGGCATTTGGTGGTCTTCCATGACTATACTCAATGTTGGAACTCAATTCTCCTTTCGTGGTAATAACTTTAGTCTAAAACAAATGTTTCAAGTCTGAGGTGTTTTATCCCTTCGCATGTATTTTTTCCTCCCAAACAATCAATAATACATATGGTGCTTGTTTTCCTCTTTATAACCAATCTTATTTATTGAATATTGTTAAATATAAACATAGATTTTCAATGTGTAGTATGTGCATGAATTGTTATGCTTTTGAAAAAATTGATAGGAAGAATTTGTTATACATTGATGGTTATCCATGAAATAATGGGGCCATTGAAGGGTTCATAAATAACTATAGGTCATCATTATGTAGTGCAAATTATTTCTTTTAGGAACACTTTAATGACAAAGAGTTCTTTATGGAAATTAAGGCATCTATATTTGTTGTTGTGAATACAATATGTTCTTTGTCTTTTTGTAATGAGTTTTTCATAAATTATAACTTTTGTAGACCACCAATCACTAATAAAAAATACATTGCATTGGTTTGAACTTTAGATGCCCCCTTGGGGCATAACAAAAAGATGACTAAGTAATTGTATCCTTTAGTTTTCAATGGAACTACAATAAATGTTTGCTTAAATTGACTTTTTTATAAAGAGGTTGGTTTCATGCTTGTTATTTGAAAAACAAAATGTATTGTGTTGTGTTTAAACATTTACTATAATGATATTCTTTGTTGTAAAATTTAAAATGATTACTACATTTTATTTTTTATTTAAATTTATTTTAATATTTCTATTTATTTTTTATATAAAAGGTTCATAATAGGATTTGTAAAATTAATTTGGACACAACATGACCTGGTACTTGATGAAAAAATTAGCTTAGGATTTTAAACATTTACTATCAATGTGATTCTTTCTTTTTCAATCTATGACGTTGGATTTTTTTATTATTTACTCATCAATTTATATTTTTTTATGCACAAAGTGTCCATAATAAGATTTAAAAAGCTAATAGAAACAAATAATAATCATTGATATGAAGAAAATGAACATGAATTAAATATGTTTAATAATTATCATTGTGATATTTTGTAAATGGTATTAATTAACTAAATTAGTTATAATCGACCTAGTGAGAATTATGTATGTATTAATAGTTGCTTGGTGAACATATTTGTTATATCTACAATGTAATACCATAATTATGATAATATCCCAGTAATGATAGAATCTAGATTATTATTTTTAACAAGTAACTTGATCACATAATTCAAATATATAAAAATTGTTATAATTTTATATACATTTGGAATTTATATAATGATCAGTAAATCAAATACATTTTTGTAGATGATTTATTTAAGTAGATACCAAATATTCAACATATCTTAATGTACATATAACATTCAAATAGAGTTAAACTATACAAAATAGAAGCATAAAATCTTCACAAATATGCAAGCTAATTTATTTAAGTATAAACAATAATTATAACTAAAGATAACATGAACACAACCAAAATACAGAAGGCTTATTTATGCTCTTCTTCCACTAGGATAGCAATTGAAAATTTCATTCCATCATGCAATGCATGTATATAAAAATGCCATGAGTTACCCAACAACAAATGTAATAATTCCATTATAATGATATCACACATGGCCTCATCTAAATATTCTACCATATTAATTAAAGCTAGAAAATATTGATTTCTCACAAATATGTCTCAATGCTTCTTTAACCAATATTATTAATGTTCTTATTGCATACCTAAATATTTTCTGTCACATGAACCCTAGTTTCTCCAACGTTTCTAAATTACCATGTTCTCTATGCTACTAATACTATGAAAACATTACAATCTTTACCTTTGCATCTCAACTTCGATTGGAAAATAGTTTTACCAAGCCACATATTTTTCATAGAAAATGGTTATTGTTGTTAAGTTTATTTTTTTCTCATCACCATCTATTCTCCATGTTTAAGGGTTACTAAGGGTTACTACTAGAAACATTTATATTTTATTGGATTCTTCTACTCATGCTAATTGTGTCCATTATTCTCCACTACAAGTTGCTTTTGTTTATCGAGTCAAAAATATTTTAAGTTTGTTTTCATAATTTAATAGGAAAGAAATTATAATTATATAAAATTGAAGAAATACTTCATTCTTCGATTTAGCTATCATACAATTTAATTTTATCGATATTTAAAAAAAAAAAAGTGAAAACATTTAAGAATGGATTTATGAAATATTAATTAATAAAAACATTAGTTTAAAAAATTAATCAAATGCTGCAATGTTTAATTGAATAACTTAATGAAGTTTGTAAGCATCTTTAATCAACATATTGTATCTCATTGGACCAAAAGAAATTTACTTTAAAGGAAAGTGAAACATTATATGAGAAATCTAAATTTAAATGAGTGATACATCTAAAATTTAATTGAAAAATGGAAAAATGATTAACAATGTTTATAATAATTAGTGTACTTATAATACATTATATAATTAGAATACCAATAATGGGTGAAAGAATGAAGATGGGTTACACTTTTGGGCGAAATGTGGTGAGGAAATTTCAAGTTTTTCCTCTTTTACGAAATGGAAGCCCTCAAAATTCATATAAGTACTGTGAATTTTTATTCAAAGTAAAAGGAAAATTGTGAAGAATGTTGTTGTCCTAATGATATTTTTTGAAAAACTATTTAGTGTCGTATAATATGTCAATTTTCCATTAAATGAAATGCTTGTCCTTGCAAATTTTCACACATCTTAAGAGGTGTGCATGTGTCCACCTAGCATAACTTAGTATATATATATATATATATTATATATATATATATATATATATATATATATATATATGAATGAGCATGATATATGAAGAGAACTAAGTTTTTCATATTTAAATTTATCTTTTTATGTAAAAATAATTTTTTTATTATTTTTGGAACTTCACGAAGCAATATTTTAATTGAATTTTGCAGACACATTGTTATCGGGAAAACTAGTGTCCATTTAGAGCTGCTAGTCCCACTAAGACGAGTAGCTATCTTAGAAATAAACAAACTAAAGTCACTTGTTTTTTTCTTTATGAGAAATAGATGAGAGAAAAGAAGAGAGTACCAACCTCAGTCTTTCACTTGGCTCCTTGCTTGTTTCCTCTCCCCTTTGACAGATCTTTGCCACTCCTTCCTCACTTGTCCCATTTCAAAGAACACCTGTAGAGTCAATGTAGCATAATGCCATCAAAGCATAGAGATATATAACCATAAAAAATATAGGATCAGATATATATTAACCACACAAATGCATATATCGATACAAGATTCAGAGATATACAAGAATATGGAGGAAAACTCAAATAGCTTTATTGATAGAAGTAGTAGAAGAGAGGATTACAACCCATTGATATTACCCAGTGCCATCCTCCTAGAATGAAAGCCCTCTTCACCTCATGAAAGGCTAGAACACTCAACACTATGATGTTCCATAGAGAAACCAACAACACTTCCTTACAAGATACAAAATTCTAGCCTCTGGATCTCTCTAATAGTTCTTGGTTCCACTTGGAGATTTCATGATCTCTTACTCATCCTTGGGCGAATTCAGAGAGGCAAGTGTCACAGGAGAAGTTTTTGGAAGATTCCATGATCATCCACCTTGCAAATTGTCTCTACCATTTCTCTACTCTCACCCATCACACCCTATAGAAGGGCTTTTCAGTATGCATCGCACCCCCCGTGTGCATTAGGTGAGATGCATCACACCCTAACCTTGGAGTAAGTGAGATGGTCCAGTTTTGACCATCTCACCTAAAGCATCTCACCTAATGGTCGAAAGCAAAGTTCTTATTCTTCATAGAGAAACCTGGAGCGCCAGAGAATGTATCCCCCCACGCGCCCCTGAGAGGGAACACTGTTGACCTAGAACACAAAGCATATGCTCTTCCCCAGGGTTTTGACTAGACATGGACTTGGTGAGGGAGGAACGATCAGCAAGGCTCTTGGGTGTGAGGGTACTCCTTGATGCCATGACCTTGGCTGAGTACATGCCCTCGTATACATCTTACCCGCAATTCACCTTCGTGTCTTTATAGACCAAGGGCCATATTGAGATGCCTAAGCTTGTCAAGATTACCACTCATATGGCCAATGGATGAGGATACCAAGGTGTATGTGATCTTTACGAAAGTCAGATGTGATTGCCATGGACTTGGTTAAGGTAAATTGATCTCCCTAAGTATTGGATGTAGGTGTTCTACCACTTGATCACTGAGGATCAAGTTGGGTGAGGATCAATCAATGGACATAGGTGTGTGATCTTTACGAAGGTCATTTATGACTCCCATGGACTTGGTTGTGGTAAATTGATCTCCCCTATTGTCAGTGTGGATCATTCTTCTTCTTCGATGGATCGAGATTCGAGACATCATTGTTCAACTGAGATGACATATATTCCTTCAGGTCATGGAGCTTGACCTAGGGACCAATAGGGTGTGAGTGATCTTTACCAAGGTCAAATATTACTGCCATGGACTTGGTTGTGCTAAATTGACCTCCCCTATCATCGATTCGAACTTCTAGGAGATGATGTAATCAATTGACCTTGTTCCTTTAGGGTGTGTAACAACACTTTTAGGGGCTTAGAAGCCCTTGGTTTATGGACATATGAGATTGGGGTTGCAGTGCCCAAATATGTCTATAACAGTTGCCCCTTAAAGCATGAGGTCATAAATCTTCTGATGTCAGGTGAAATGCTTTATCATGAGGATCCGAGGTTTTTCGAACTAGAAGGTTACCTGTAATAAGATACAATACAATACATTATCTTCATAATATTTTCATGATCTGGCTAAGGCGAGCATTCCCATGCTCAACTCTATAAATTCATTTTCATGTACATATGACAGACAATTGCCTGTGTGACAGACTGATTATTTTGGTAGAGCCATCATCCTTTGGCTTGGATGATTATCTGTGCAGCTATGTTCTACATTTGATGTCTTTATTTTCCTGAATATATCACAGCCCAGATGGATGAAACTAGATCCAGGGTCTTCAAACTCGTTCAATCTTCGCCCGAAGTACAAGTCGATCCATGTGGAAGAATTTTCTAACATTGAACATGGAAAGACATCGCCTAATTACCAGCCAATAATGTAAGTTGTTAACAGGCACGAGAGGAATCACCGGTAATGATGATGACCCTCAAGGTACGGTAGTACAATTCATGTGGTGCGAATACATGAGTCGATGTAAAACACCACACAAAATCTTCTGGTCGAAGGCCATTGAGGTAAACCTATCGCCTGAAGTGAGAAACTTTCCATTGAGGCATGCAAGCTTCAAAGTACCGAAAGGGTTGTTCCTAAGTCAACTTCTTGGATAATGAGCTGATGTCGACAAGAAGTGACCCATCGTAGGAGGGCTTAATGAATCCCACATCTATGACATGAAATAGAGAAAATGATTTTTTGGAGGTGAAAACGATTTGATGATACAATGTTCAGGGTGGCGGTCATGAAAGAATGAAGCGTGAAGGTATTGTAAAGGAATGAGATGTAAGCTGGGTTGGTGAATTCTCTGAGTGACTTCTCTTGAACATATCGGCGACACTGAAATGGATTGGTAGCATTAACCCCAAGAATGAATGGTACAACGGACCAATGGTGATATGATCAGTGAACGGAATAACCCAACCCGACTCAATCATGGTGATGGAGTGAAAGTGTCATGTTCAAGAGCGACCTGCTACCAATAAAGTTTCTTCAAGTTTTCTTCCCAATTTTTCCCCAATCACTGCTAACCAGTACCTCTTTATTTTTTTCAAGCTTGAGGAGGATAACATATGCTTGTTCTATAATTTTCCCTTCAGGCAAACTCGTTGCTATGTTTTAATGAGCCTAGCGACAGTGAAACTCGATCTTGTTTACATGGACAAGTTTCTTGCTATTGTTTTAATGAGTTTAATGACAAATATAACTCGGTCCTTTTCAATTTTAGAGAGTCTAGAAAGAGACGGAAAGGCAACTACAATAATCCTTTTTCATAGTATAATCCCTTATGTCTGAAAAAGTATAAAATAATATGAAAGGGATGACTTTTCGATAGTTTTAACGAGCCGAACAAGACAAGCGCTCGATCTTTTTGTGTAATGATCCCTTAGGTCCAAAAAGATTAAAATGTAGAGGAGGGATGGCACTTCCAATCGCTTTAACGAGCTGGAGAGGCCAATTGCTTAGAAATCTTTTCATATTTTACGAGTCAGATGAAAAGAACTTAAAGGAGACTCATTTTTTGAGGTGTTATCACTTAGAACTAAAAATTTGATGCATATAATTGTCTGTCCTAGTCTGATGACAAAGGTCTGTGTTAAATTTGATTTCATTTTATTTTTCTCACTTAGGGTATGGAGTTTTAAAAGTTTTTAACTCAAACCATACTCGACTCCTATTGGTTCTCCTCCACCCATCATTGTTCCATAGTCATGTCTCGTCTTATCCGAGTCACCGTGTCTTTTAGTGATTTTGCAGCGTAATCTCATTTTCCAGTTTCGCAGCGCAATCATGGTTAAGCAGTTTCGCAGCGCGTCATGATTAGTCAATTTCGCAGCGCATCATTAGAATTTATAACTAACAGCGTTGCGAAATCATGGATTCGTGCATTTTGTAGCGAATCTTTCCCGAAATGTCAAGTCCGTAGGTGAGTCATCAATTGTGTCCACTCATGTTAGTTTGTGTACCTCTTGTATCACGTTTGAACGCTCATTTGCCACTACTCCACCAATAGACTGTTGATATGCACAGAAATATCATTCCCAAGAGATTTTACCATGCATAGACCTTAATGATGGTCGTAAGTGCTGCATGAGTGACAAGTCTGCTTGATTATGTATTGAAGTGTTTCAATGAAAGAATTTGAATTTCAAACGAGGCTGATTTCAAACAAGCCTGATTACAAGCGAGGCTGAATTAAAAAAGAGCTGAATCACCATTTCGACAGGAGCTGTTAGACTTTCTGTGTGAAGATCTCAAAGGGAAAAATGGAGAGAAAAGAGCACAAATCCGGTAAATGTCAGAGGACTGAACTTGAAGGCCTGTACATAGCGTTGAGGGATGAAGGCGTGAAGAAAGCGTTTAAAGATGCCGGGTGCTGGAACTTTTGCAAAAAGCTACAAGGAGGACATGCGCAGGTAACTAAAGAATTTGCGCTAAACTTCACTGGTTTAAATTCAAAGATAGCTATGCTAGAAGTACAGGTTTCTCCAAAAGTAATATCTGCTGTGACAGAGATCCCAAGAGGACGGGAAGAATGGTTTAAAAATTTTAAGTTTGATATGAATCCTTGTAAGGAGTTTTTAAGGGAGGCATATGTAAATGAAGACTTAACAAAAGCAGTGCCCAGAAATTATGTCAAGGAACATTATGCTCTTCTTCTCACCAGCATACAGAAATATTTGACCTGTGAAGGAAGGTACAATAAGGTCTATTCTTACCATTTTAAACTGCTTTTGCATTTCACTGGGAAAGTATCCATAGACATTCCTTTTTATTTGTTTCGCAGTTTGAGTAAGATGTGTGATAAGGTGCAGCTGAGGAAAGAGGACTGTGAAACCTCTTTGTTTCATCATGGTTTGATTAAGTTGCTAGTTTTAGATGGCCTCCAAAAGATAGGTAGAGACTGGAATTCGTTTATTTTCATCGCTGGATTCCAAAGCAAGACTGGCCTTACTCCACAACCAGCTAGAGAATTCACCATAGTTGAGCTTCAAAAGGAAGTAAGAGCTAAAAAGCAAATCAAGCCACAGCTACAAAAACCAGTGAAGCCACTAATCATTCAAGAACAACCTCAGAAATCATCAAAGGAAAAAACTCAGAATAAGAAAGTTGTACCCGAAACAAGAATATCTGAAGCAGTCTCAAGGGTAAGGACAAGAATCCAAATAAATAAGGAAAAAGGTAAAGCTATAGCTGTTGAAGAGAGCCCAGTGTCTAAGGCAAGCTTGAATGATTTATTATAGGCCATTGAATTCGAGCAGTATGAACCAGTTCATATTGATTTGTCACAGTCACCGCAAGAAAGTATTAAGAAAACCAAGGCCTTAAAAAGGCTTAAATTTGATGAGCCAGCTCAGGAGTTTGTTTTTAAACCTAGAAGACCTATGACAAGAAGATTCCAGCAAGCACAGGAAGCACTGCCTAGAACAGAGGAAACAGGGGAAGGGACACAACATTGGCAAAAGAGCAGCACAAGCAAAACAGTCCTTACATCTAAAGAAGACAATATAATAGACCTGAAGAGCCAATTGGAGTCTGCTAAATATGAGATTGCCAAACTGAAGAGACCTGTTAGAGAGTATACAATCGTGCATGCAAATTATCGTAAAGCTGTGTGGAAAGGAAGTGAAACCCTAGAAAACCAGTTGAATTCAGTAGTGGATGGCCATGCACAATTTCATACATGGACAGTACCAGCAATCAAAGAGGCCAAATACATTAGAAGGATAAATATGAAGCTAAGAGTTGGGAATAGAGCTATGAAGGAGAAAATTGAAGACCTGAAGGCACAACTAGGCTAGTTAACTGCTAAATGAATTTTCTTTTCAGGAAAGGTTTTGTTCCAAATTTTTGTTAAATTAGCTTAGTCTTGTTGTTTTGAAGACATGTAAATCCCTGCTATACATATGAAAAATAAAAGGGAGTTTTTGGCAATCGAATGTTTGGATGACAAAGATTTCGGGTCAAAAGCAAGCTGTTTCAAATAATTCAGCAGTTTCGTAGCGCGCTACGAAACTGTTGTAGGTGATGATTTTAACGCAGACAGGCAGTTTTGTTTTATGAACAGGAATTTTGAAAGAGAGACACCTGAAGGGTACGCAAGACATCAGATAAAGCTACAATAGCCATTCAGATCAAGACAGGTGTACATTTAAAAAGGTGGAATATTTTAACCCAAGTCTAAATTTCTGTTATAAAGCCCTTTTATCACCGTTTAAAAGGCATTAAATGATTTGCATACAAGGAACTTTTGCCTGCACACATGTCCATCAATGCAGCCTACAGCACATCAAAAACGTGGCAGTGTTCCATATCTTGGGTTATTAAAGGCTAGAAGACATGCTATTATACATTCGAACAATTTAAGGAAAAAAGGAGCCTAGAAGCAAGGGACATCTCCTAATACTACTGGGCAGTTAAAGATTCAGCGTTCAAGGTCAATATGGAGTATTAAACATCCATCTCATCCAAATCAAAAGAGGACCAGGTGTCAAAGAACAGTAAGAAGCCACTATTGCATGGAAAATGGAGTTAGAGTCATAGTTAATTTAGAACTCTTTAAATTCCAGTCAGCACTTTATTGTATTTAATAGTTGGTTAAATAGTTGATAGGTGTCATTAGAGATAGTTATCAAGTTATCAAATTCCCCTCATGCTGGAGGAGGAAGCTCGAATTAGTTAGAATAAGGATTCTATATATAGCTGAGACAACAATGTAATGACGGTTGGAAATTTTATAACAGAGGACTGTTTTGGCTTATGTATAAACAGAGTTCAGTAATATAAGTTGGCTGTTTTTCTTCTCAGGATTCATGAAGGATTTCCATGTTCAGAATGTGTGATTTATTCTTTCCTTAATGTCTTTTACAGTTGCATAGATGTGTAATCACTCAGAATTCACTGATTGTGCTCTGATTTCCTGTATGCATTTATGAACTGTGGTTTTATATGAGTTGTGTTCTGAACATCCAAATGCTAAATGCCCTGACTTCTATGTAAAGGCAATATCATTGTTTACTGAAGTATGATTGACTCCATAGGCCCAATGGAAACTTATGTAATGTTTATCCAGCCTTCATATTTGTCAATGTTATTCTACAAGAGTTAGCCATCTAATTATTAGTCAAAATCAATAACCCTTTGAGAGATCCCTCTCAGGCTAAGGAGGCTAAGCCTTAGTCAAAAGATTGGTTTGAAACAGTTACTTGAAGTCTTTCTGGTTTGCAGCCTTCCAGGGCTTGATTTTGATATAATATTTTGGTGCGTCTGTCGGGAGTCTGAAGATTACTCATTCCCGAAATTATGAAGCTGAACTTCTGAAGGTAGCAGGAGCTTAGAAAGGTTTTCAAGGCTGCATTCTACCTTGGTGACTCCATTCAATCTTAAAGTTAAAAAGGTGGCTTCGAGAGGAAGATATACAAGGAGTAATCCTGACCCAAATCCACCTAGTCCTGTGGATAATACCAACATTATCTCAAGGAGCAGGCAAAGATTTTCTGATATACCAGGTACTTCAACCATTTCAAAATCTTTGTTTCCTGAATTTTCTAGAAGTCCTGAAGATAAAATTGTTGATGATAAAATTCAAGAGGTATTGTTGAGGTCTGAGAATGAAGAAGAGCTTATTGGAATTATTTTATATTTACAAAAAAGAGACATTGATACTTCATCTTTAGTGTCACAAAAAGATAAGGAAGAGTTTTGGGAGGTTGTTACTTCAGAATTGCTATTAGAGGAAGAGGACTTAAATCAGCTCAAAGAACTTGATCCTTTCGAAGTTTTTCTTAAATCTAAAACTGGTTTACCTCTCCCAAATTGGAGTTCTTTTGTCAATGGTTTGCAAAGTCCAAATAGCCCTTTCCGTACCAATACTTTATCTTCTGCCTCTATTAATCCAAATAGTCCTCAGACAATATCTAACACTAGATCTGCTCCCACTGGTCATACAATACCTGTTGTCACTGCTCCTCCTTTCATTATGGCTATACCTGCTAGGTATGCTCCTCTGGCTGTCCCTGCTATTTTACATGATCTTCCTAGCAAATATGCTGCTAGGATTCCAACATGGGGAGGTGATGAAGATTTTACAGCAGAGGAACATGTGGATAGGTTCATTGATTTTGTTGACAGGGAAGAAGTGGATGATGAAGATGTAAAACTAAGATTGTTTGCTCAAACTTTTATTGGGGAAGTCAGAAAATGGTTTAAAGCCCTTAGAGCTGGAAGCATTCATAGTTGGGTAGAGTTTGAAGATAGCTTTCTAAGGAAATGGGGAAACAGAACCAACCCTTTTCAAGCCCTTACTGAATATAACAATCTTAGGAGAGCTCCAGAGGAAACTATTCAAAATTTCTCTAAGAGGTTTAACAAAATATATAATTCTATTCCAGCTCATTTGAAACCTCCTGGAGCTTTGGCACAGTTGAGATATGCTAAATCATTTGATTCAAATTTTTCTCTTTTACTCAGAGAAAGGGAATCTGCCTCTCTTGCTGACATGCAAAATGATGCAATTAAGGTAGAGGTGAATATGCTTGCTGCTAAGAAATCAAAGATGGCAAAGTCTAAGTTGAAGGAGGAAGAGAAGCCTTCCTCATCAGCTTAAGAAGACAAGTTTGAAACAATGATGAAAACCATGGAGAAATTGATGGACAGATTAGCTCTTGGGAATGCTTCTGCTCCTCCAACACAGCAAGAACCTCAACAGGAACCCTCAGTTCAGAAGACCTCAGAATCAACAAAGGCCAAGGGATAACCGAAATCAGCAGGCAGATCCTCCAGTGAGACCTCCTTTCCAGCAAAATTTGGTAGATGAAGAGGATGAACCCGAAGTCCCTGAGGAATCAATTCATTGTTTGGATGAACAAGGATCAGAAATTTTCTTGACCAAGGAGGAACATGATGAGTCCAGCATCATAAAATCAGAAGAAGAACCTTTAGATATTTTAAAGGGCTATCAACATGCTATTTTTGAGATGCAAAAGCAGTATAATCTTAGGAATAGAGATGTTCTTATTACAACAAACAAAGCACAGATAAAGAAGAATACCTCAAGGACAACTGATGATAAAAAGGAAAAAGCAAAGGTAGCTGAAAGTAAAGATGATCCTCCTCTTGACAAAAAGGACATTCAAATTCCTTCTCCTCCCAAAGAAATTGACAAGACTACTTATGTTTTTAATATTGAGAACGAGATTGCAAAAATTAAAATATCAGTCCCTTTTAATGAAATTCTCAAGGTAGACAAATACAGAAGCAAAATTGTTGAAATGCTTAATTCACAACCAGGAGTGGCTAATATCCTAAATGTACAAGAAGATAATCCTATTATCTGTTTGGGTCCAAGACTTGAGGATGAACAAAATGAAGAGTTTCCTCCTTTCTACATAAGCATTACCATTCATGACATGACTCTACATAATGCTATGTTAGATTCGGGGGCGTCACATAATCTCATGCCTAAGGTAATCATGGAAAGACTGGGGTTAGAGGTTACTAGGCCATATAAGGATTTATTTTCCTTTGATTCAAAGAGAGTCCATTGCATTGGATTGATAAAAGATGTTGTTATGGGGCTTACACAAATTCCAGCAAAAACAACTGTTATGGACATTGTTGTTGCAGACATTCCACCGAAGTTTGGAATGCTTCTTTCAAGGTCATGGACAACAAAAATTAAGGGCACAATGCGGATGGATCTTACATATGCTACCATTCCAGTGTTTGGTGAACAAAGGAGGTTGTACCGCGAAACAAGGATGGCCTACATGGTGAGCAGCAAAGAAAAGCCTCAGAATTTTCCTATTTACTCATGTGATACTGGTCTTGGTTCAGCTATCCTTTTCAATGAATCAGTTGGGAGAGAATTAGAAGATAAACCTGCAGAAAATCAGAGTCAAGAAGGACAGCAAGGAGATGAAAAGGACATCATGGGTTGTTGGTCATTGCACTTTGATGGATCAGTAGGAAAAGAAGGGGCAGGAGCTGGCATTTGGATCACTAGTCCAACTGAAGAAAGTAAGTTTCTCTCATACAAATTAAACTTTGATTGTACCAACAATATGGCTGAGTACGAATCTCTAGTTTTAGGTTTGGAAGCCTTGATAAAGTTGAAAGCCAAAAATATTGCTGTTTGTGGAGATTCTGAGTTGGTAATTAAACAAATAGAAGGTTCATATCAAACCAAGGATGCAAGAATGAGAGCATACAAAAATTTAGTGTTGGAGATGTTAGAAAAATTTCAAACCTACTCTTTTAGCATCAAAACTAGAGATCAAAGCTCTATTGCAGACTCTCTTGCTATTTCAGCCAACCTATTCATCATTCCTAAGCACTCTTCTGATGGTTATGAAGTGGATGTTCGCCATAGACCAGTCATACCGGATAATATCATAAATTGGCAAGTTTTTGAGGATGATCAGCATGTAAGGAATTTCATTGAATTAAAGGAAGAGTTTGAGCACAATCAGATGGATCAGCAGAACATGTTAATACAGTCAAAAGAAAATTCTGAAGTCTTACAGTTACAAAACAATTTAATCCCTAAAGGCCTCATTCCTTTGGAAAAATTATTTGATCAAAATGATGTGTTCAAAGCACCAAGATTACAAGCTAACGAGGAGGAAGTAGAAAACTGTAATTTAGGTGACTCAGTTGTGCCTAAAATAGTCAAGATTTCAAAGTTCCTTTCAGCTGATATGAAGATCAAATATGT
>APFE030769992.1:0-18140 GCA_000404065.3 Pinus taeda | reverse complement strand
AGGTTAGAAGTGTTTCAAGGTCATATCTCTTTTCCATCAAAGTCTGACAGCCTCATTCCATGTCCTAGAAGCCTCACCATGAGTTTGTAAGTCATATCTCACATTACTTTGGAGAAATTTTCAAACTAGCTTCGAAATCACTGAACTAGGAGTTTTCGTAGCGCGCTACGAAACCCCTGTAGCAGCCTGTTTTAGCAGAAAAACTCTGTTTTCTGCTTTTACTAGTCAATTTCTAAAAGCTTTCTTGAGCAGATGAGAACTTAATTTTTCAAATTGAAATAGGATTTTATTCCTAACATGCTTCAATACAAAAACCTCTTTCAGTTTCTTCAAATTTATTCTGAGGTGGGAGGCATTTATGGTTAAACTTGCGCTACGAAACTGCTGAAAGTCAAGCTTTGTCTTCTGGTTTTAGCAGTCTTTTTCAAGATCCGTTTCTGGTCACATGAAATGGTATTTTGGAATTATGAAGGAGTTTTATCTTCATAAACTCTCCTACTAAAATAACCTATCTCAATTTCTTCATAAGTGTTTTCAGTTGGGAGATACTAAGCTTTCATTGAGACCCTACTTTCAGAAAACGGAGTTTTTCCTGTTTGCCACGTGTTTGTCAAGGACATATTCTGAACATCTGGAGGAATGTTTTAAAAAACCAGGAGAGGTTTTTGTTCTAGACAACATGGGAGACAAAAACCTCCTTCAATTTCGTAAAATGTGTCATGGATGAAGAGATAAAGTCTCTGCAATTTTCAAGGATCTAAACCTAAAAAACAGGGAAACATGTTCCCTAATTTCTAGGGTTTGTCATCAGCAGTTGGGTGACCACGTGGGAGGCTTCATCAAATTCGACTTCATGGAGTTTTAGGTGTAAAAGAATGATTTAAATGCTTAGATAAGGTTGTTGAATCATAATAAGGAGTTACACTCCTAGTTGTATTAGGTCACTAGCACTCCTAATTAACAGCTAGTTCTAATTAATGGTTTGTTTTATGGTTAGAATAGGTGTCACTGATGGCAAATTCGATTTCTCTTGATGAGGGATGGTGGAATCCTATTTGTAAATGCTTTATATAGAGCATGAGGTCGAATTAGCAAAGGGGTTGGAGACTTTTTGGCTCAGCTGTTGCTCTATGTGCAGACTGTGTATATTTTTAACCTAATGCAGATTTCTACTTAGACAACTCAAGATTCATGAAGAGTTCTTGTATGTTCTTGTTATGATGGAATTTTTCAATACTTACATTGCAGTGGTGTTTACTTATGATACTCAGAATTCATCACTGATGCTCTGACTTCATTCATAGATAAACTTACTATGTTTCACTGTTTTGTATTGTCATTTCTACACTCGAACTCTATAATGCCTTGACTTCCATGCTAGGTAGAATGCTTTGGCTTCACTACTCAGGATTCATGAAGGATTTCTTATATTCAGAATGTGTGTTGTCCTTTCCTTAGTTTGTTTACAGTTGCATAGGTGTACAATCACTCAGAATTCACTGATTGTGCTCTGACTTCCTATGTGCACTTATGAGCTGTGGTTCCATATGTGTGTTGTGTTCTGAATATTCAAATGCTGAATGCCCTGACTTCATGTTAAGCTGATCTTGTTGTGGTACTGAAACATACTTTGACTCCATAGCCCAATGGTAGCCAGCCTTCATCTTTCAACCTATAAACATATACAATTACAAACCATAGAGTTAGCCATCTATTCAAATCATTAATCAAAATAAATAACCCTTTGAGAGAGCCCTCTCAGGCTAAGGAGGATAAGCCTTAGTCAAAAGTCTGGTTTGAAATAGTTACTTGAAATTAACCTGGCCTGCAGCCTTCCAGTGCTTGATTTTGAGATAACAGGAGTATTAAATTTACTTTTTGTATTATTGAAATGAATTTTGAAGAAACACCATGTAGCCTTCTTTTCTTCTCAACATCAAAGTTACATGGTAGATCAAGATAATTTTCTTCCCCTCTCATCAAGCTTTGAGCCTTATGATGTGGGATTAAGACTACACGACCAATAATCTCACCAAAACAAACTACAGTAATCCACATGGGTTGTTCACTGGAAAATCTTTCCTTAACACAAATTCTAGACTTGAATGTCCATAATTTGGGAACAATTGCTTTGGAAAGGCATTGTGACAATCTACAAATACATAAATAGATTGTCTATTAAGAATTAATGATTCACATTTATCTTTTATGACCTAAAAATGTGTTAAATCTCTCCCATCGACATTCGCAACTAATGCAATAGTCATACATATAATTATAAAGCAATGATGCATTTAATTTAAACTTTACTACTACATAGATATTCATCATCTCTCCTTGCAATTTTATTACTTTGTTTCAAGGGTAAGTATTTTCTAATCTACTTTTAAATATTGAATTGAGAATCATTCATATATCTAGTAACTATTAGCATGCCAAAAATCATCATCTTAATTTGTGGCACAACATTAGCTAATATAATATGAAAATATATATTTTTTCATGTCAATCCACTACATTCATACTTTATCTCAATATGAAATAAAAAATTCTTGGTTGTAAAAAATAGATCACTATATGCATAGGAAACACAAACCATGCCTTTATTAGTAACCTGAAAGTTTTTTAGCATATCCATAATGGATTACCATTTATCCTCCTTATTGATTTGTGAATTTTTTTTATAAAGGGAGAGCTTTCTACAATTTGAGATTATTTTTTCTCTATCTAATGTAAAGTTTGTGACATTCTCTATGTAAGAAACTTATGGTATAAGAATTGTACTCTATGCATTAGAAGCATCTATAACATTAGAGATTATAAGCATGTTAACTATCCATTACTACCATTCCCAAAAATTGATGTTTGAAGAAAAATTTGCACAAATTGAATAGGGTCCTAGCATTGAATAAGATTCACCATGATTAGTGTGGTCTCCTTAAATGCACTTGAATGGTAGTTGTCCCAAATATGGTTACAAGCCATCAGATTCTAGTTCCATGGGAATACAATCATAGGATGTAAGGATTACATGCCAATTTCCCAAAAAATGTTGGATTTATAGTTGTTTTTCTCACAAGGTTTTAATTCCCACTTGTTGGGTTTATACCAAATGTTTAAGTAACAAATAGATCCCTGCATTGAAAAAACTCCTCAACCTCTACCTAGATAGATATCCTTCACTTTTTTTGAAGCTTTGGTATGATATTGTCAATTTCAAGCTTATGTTTGGATAGTAATAAAAAATAAGGGAGGTTGTTTTAATGAATTTCCATGCAAGAAATGCATGGAGGATTTGATCTCCTCTCATTCTCCTTTGGTGTATAGCCTAAAAAAGGGAAGTTCCCATGGGTAAATAGGAGGAAGGGAAATGTCTCTATTGCAAAGAGAATATAGAGATTTCTTCTAAAGGACCCACCCCCTTTTGTTACACTATTGATTGGTTCAAGGATGGATGTTGTATCCATTTTATTAAGCCTGACATAAAATTTCCTCTTTAAAATATTTCACTTTTCCTCATATATCTAACAAATCAAAACCGAAATACTTGAATCTACCATAAAGGTATAGCTCAGCCAAAATATTAAAGATCTAGGTGAATTAAATAACCTTTTGATTGACAAGCTAGAAAACATTTGGGGGGGAATTGAGAAAGAAGGCCCCATAGAGGACCCACATAGATGAGAAGAAAGATCTAGAAAGTCTCCTTAGAATTTAGTGTAAATGTGAAAAATCTCAATGTGGAAAAAAGATCAGGGGCATAAATGTGTGGGTTGAAGAGTATGAATGCATGTCTTGAAACCTAACTTTATCACTGCACCCCCTGAGGACAACAAACATCCCATTGGGAGACAAAGTATCAACACACAAAGAGAAATCTTGTGGCAATGGGAGTGAAAAAATATGATGGAGCACATGTTTAAAGAAATGGCATTCAAAGGTTGTATTCCTATTTCCTAGTCACAAATCATAAAAATCCTAGTAATAGTTAGTGTGTGTCCAAGTATAAACTATTGTTTTATGTAGATTTAAACTTTGTAATCCAACAATGAATAATACTCCTTAGAATTGGACAAAATACATTTATTCTATTCAAAGACATTGTCCAAAATTATAAATAGATCTTTTTTTATCTTTCAATCTCTAAAAATATCTTCTACAAGTAATCTCTCCACAAAAATGTGGGAAAACAAGATTTCTTGCAAACCTTCAAACACTAGTAACTTTGTCCACTTCTAAATTTTATTCTAAAATTAACACAATTTAACTGAATGGATTAGCATGGCATGGCCATCCATACCTACCCTAGTTATGGTGGGAATCCTATAACATATCCTATAGTACATGTTTGTGTTGAAAATGATAACTAGTTTTGGTCTTCATAATTGTTTATGTACCATGACTTGATGTAATCAATGTACTTATCAAAAAAAAAAGGAAAGAGGAAATTATTTATATTTTAAAAGAAAAATTATTTATTGAAAAATAGGATTCCTTCCCATATATTATTTATTATTTTTTGGCACCCATTGTGTGCCTTAGAGTTTTGACAAGGTCAAGGTCTGTTGAGAAATCTAGGGCATAGTTATTAGATGATTGCTCTTCTATTGATAACTGCTTGTGAATGTTTTTTACTTCTTAGATTAGGATATTCTTTTACTTATGTTATTATAGTGTTATTCTTCATCAAAAATATATCAATGCATAAACAATAAAGAGACAAGAGACATAGAATATGGGCTATTAGCCAGGGTCAAAACCTCCCCAGCTTGAGAGGAAAACCTGAACAAATTCTTCTTCTTATAGAGACTTCAACTGAAAAAAACCAAGACCAAGACCCTTGACCTATTTTCCATTCCAAGACTAAGACATGAAGCCCCATTGATGAGATTCTCCTTGAAATAGTCAAACCTTTGCTTCTACCTCCTTCTCAGTTACTCTTCAGAATTTCGGCTTCCTTAACACTGCTTCAGACCTGTAACCATTTTCAGCCCTAATTCAAAAACCCTAACTCATGTATATGACCTTCTCTTATGCCTTGATTTCCTTCACTTTAGTTGGAGGTCTCTTCCTTGGTAACTCGGGTTAAGATACACCTTTATCTCCTCTTGATTTGACCTTCCTATAGAACTTAAATACTTTGGTCTCTTCTGCAATTGAAACAATCCCTTTTCTTCACACGTGTGAGCGAAGGATAGCCCTAAAACAGACCCAAACAATCCTCGTTCTCCCTTCCTTCCTTTCACTGGTTATGAGAGTTCTTTCCAAGTGATTCTCTCACTTCTTATTGCAGACCTGCTTCACCAAAAATCTTTGCTCCAAATGAAATTTGAGTTTCCCTATTTATAGTTGTTTCCCCATCAATTAGGCTGACTTAAGAGAGGGTGAGTGAACATGTCCTTTTGTGAAGATTATTTATCCCATCTTGTAGCCGACTTGTAAAAGGAGCTTTTGCTTGGTCTTGGAGGGCCTTCTTATTCATTTAATGACTCATACAAAAATGTAACATGCCCAAGAGGGGTCCTTCATACATGACATTGACTCAATTTGACTTTTATGACTAAATGATAAGACCTAAAGGTTCACAATGGGAAACTTAACTAAAATAAAATTCCTTGATCATGAAACCCATGATTCAAGTATTTACAAAAATAATTTTGTTTATTTTCATCAATTACATAAGTCATCATGAAGACCAAACCTATTTACACTTTTAAACACTCCCTCTTAAGTAGGGAGGTATTCATAATGGTACTTGGTCATTCTCAATTTGAAGAATTTCTCATAAGAAGAGTCAGATTGGTAACCCATCTGTTTAGCATCATATCAACGAACATTTTCATGTAGAAAGGCCTTGACTAACAACTCTGTCTCTCCACAAGATCTAAGCTCAATGTTGGTGAGATCAATGATGTATAAATACCCTCATCGTTGTCTCTCTCAAAAATACCCCACCCAGGTTCTTAGCATGTGTTCCACTAGGAATATTCTTATCTTGGATTCCCAATCCTCAAAGAATATTGGTCCTCTACAACTACTCTTATCTTGGAAGCCCTAACTCATCTTCAAAGAGGATTGGATGCAATATGTTTACCTAATACTCCATTTTTTATTCCCAGGTGAAGACAATAATGATGTGTCTATCTCTCCCTCTCAATTAGGGAGGACATACCTATTCCAATAAAGGAATGTACTCATTCCTATGGAAAGAATGTACCTAAGCTCCCTCTTGGATTAGGAATTTGGCTTCCAAGTTTCTTCCAAGTAAGAAACTTGTTTCCACGCTCCCTCTTAATTAGGGACCTACAACAACTCCTCATGTGGAGATGATGGGAAAACCAGTTGCTTGAAGAACTCCTTCTCACGATGTCATGAATTTCTTTTCATTATCTCGGCATATTCATGTTTGGGACTTATTCATAGGTCACAGACCATCCATCACTTTCATCCATGAGTAAGTCATTTCATCATTGGAAAGTGATCCATCAATCCATCTTTGGCCTTCCTTCATGCTATGTTGCCTTCTTCATGCCATGTTTCCTTAAGGATCTTTCATCCTAATACATGGGTTGTTGAAGAATCTAGGGAAATTTTAACATTAATGATTCTTCTTTATGAGATAAATGCTTGTGATGTCGTCTTATTAGAACTAACTTCTTTATGTTAGTGTGTTCTTCAATCATCAAACAACTTAGTTAAACAAGAAAATCAACAAAATACAAGTGCACAAGATGTAGGCTCCAATCCAAGGAAAAACCTCTCCTCTTGAGAGGAAAACCCTTCAATCTCTTCTTATAGATATCTATTTGATGAATACCAAGACCCTTGACAAAATTCCTTGACTCAAACTTACTTTCAAGACTTTTCACTATCTCATTCATTCACAGTCATCCTTCTTCGCATGTCTCTGAGATTCTTCTTCTTTCTTACTTCTCCAACACTGTTGTAAGGAGAGTCTCAATCTCCTTTCGTTACCTTGACACAGTCCTTAAAGAGAGTCTTTGCCTCCTTCCTTGCAATACAGTCCATAGTCCAGGGCTACTGATAATATTCTTTACATGACAAGATATCTCCTCTATCTCAGACCCAAGCTTAACATGGCTTCTTGTTGTATGATTCATGTCCTAGGACAGTGACTGGTTCTTCACACAAACGATGAGACTAAGATATCCTTAATTCGAAACCTTGATGGATAAATATGAGATAGAGATAACGTTAGTATGAAACTGTGATGGATATATTTCAGACTTATCTTCCTCGTTGAGATTCATATGTATATTACAGAGATACCTGAGATCCTTCTTTTCATTATGAGGTGAGCTCACATTCATATTTACAGTGACTTATGTGTGTCCAGTAGGCCAACATGAGGTCCTTGAACTGAGTCGACATATCCTTATGAAGATAGTTCGTTGAGATGATTGTAAGAGAGATAGTGACAACGTCTTGGAGTAGGGGTTTGACATGTGTAACATGACTTTGTAATTATATTAATAAATCCTAAAGACATCAAGAAGAAGTCTTTAACCTATGATACACACATCTTGCTCATGAAACCCATGATGCAAGGAATAATATAAATATTTGTTTCTCCTTTATAATTACAATTTTTGATGAAAACCAAACCTAGTTACACATTTCTTCAACACTCCGTCTTAACTAGGGAGTTTTTCATAAATGGTACATGGTTATTCTCAATATTGAAGAGATCTCATAAGAAGAGTTGGATTGGTAACCCATCTGTATAGCATCATAGTAACCAATATTGTTTCCAAAACAAGGCCTTGACTGACATCACTATCTCTCATTAGATTAGAGCACAATGTTGGTGACACCAATGACTATAGACACCTTCATCATTGTCTGTCAAGGTACATACCCACCCGGGTGTTCACTAAGTATGAACTTCTAGGACTATTCTTATATTGGGTTCCCAACTCTCAAAGAATATCAGTCATCTTTCCTACTCTTATCTTGGATGCCCTACACATCCTCAAAGAGCATCAGATGCCATATGGTTACCCAATCCTCCGTTATTTCTTCCCAAGTGAAGACAATAATGTTGTGTCTATCTCTCCCTCTCAACTAGGGAAGATATGTCCAAGTTTCCTCTTATTAGAAAATTTCCCAAGCTCCCTTTTAATTAGGAACTTGTCAGAGCTCCCTCTTAACTAGGGACTCTTCTATAAATCAACAACTTCTTCTTAATAGGTCCTTCAGTTGCTTGATCAACTTCTCTCCTTGATGTCATGAAATTCATTTGAGATTATTCCTTGTAGGGAGATAACCATCGATCACTTTCCTTATTATTACGTCATGTTATTCATTTCTTCTTGGAAAGTGGCCTTCTTGGTACATATCTTGAACCTTCTTCATATGGCTACTTATGTTCTCTTCATGCTTCTTTTAGGAATTTCCATCAACCGCGTGAATGTTGGTTGTATTTGTACTTACAAGTCTTGTTCTAGTAGCCCTGCATGAACTCATCCATATATTATTCAAGAAAACAAAAAATCATATTAAATAAAATCATACCTTACAAGATGGCTCTTCATCATGAAATCTTCTTGTAGGTATCAACATCCTTCACACATACTAACACATCTCCCAAATATATCCATTGTTAAGGGTCTTCATCTTTTTCAGACTTTCATCAGAGTCTTCATATCTTTCCAAGAGATTTCCTAGTCCAATATTCATGGTATTTTGGACGTTGACTGCCTTCATCAGGGTTGCATATCTCACAATCTCTTCCTTCCTTACATATTCCATTCCTAGGTGCTTTTAATCAGAGTTTTTGAGTTGTGATCAGCCACCTCATACTTCATATGGGGACACATTATGTTGATTTCATCTGGTGTGTCTTACGTATTTTTGCATCCTTTCAAAGAAGGAGATCCTTTTTCTCTTGATCATGCTTTTCAAGATAGAAGTAATGATCTATGTTACCTGCAACCATATGCCATCTCATTATAATATTAAACACAAGCATGCATACCTTATTTTACCTTCAGTTCATTTGGACTTCTTCCAATAGCTTCCTTGATTGAAAAGATCTTCAATCCCTTGATCTACTTTATGTCATCATATCATCATCTCATGGATTCCATAAATTGGGGTTATTGTTGAAACACTTGCTCCCTCTCTAGATTAGTGAAGCCTACGATGAGGATTCCATCAAAGAATCTTGAGGATCTTGCATATCCTCATCTAGTAGATGTTTCCTTTTTAACTTGATGTATGATGAGCCTTGTCCTGGATGACTTCATTCTTTCCTTCAATGTCCAATGAGGTTCCCAAGAGCTATATCCTTTATGTTTGGCTGCCATGGATTTTTTCCTTCATGATTCCCATGGTGATTCCATGAGTGCTCCTAATACTTTCATGATGCTATGATGCATCTTAATCTTATGGTTATATCGAAAGATTTAGGAACTTATGATAGGACCCCTTTTTGTGAGGGATTTGTTGCTCCCTATTTCTTTGGCCATTTTCTTTAGCTTCCTCCATCTTTTTGGCAATATGAGATTTTGTTCACATTCTTTCCATCGTATTGAATCTTATACTTTCTCTATCTATCATAGAGGCCACAGATTGTTGAATGAGGTACCCTTTTTCTTATCATCTTTACTAGATCTCCCAATTGAGATATCATGAAGATATTCCTTTGTTCTTAGATACCATTTATTTTGTGTAGGTCTAAGTGATGTGACCTTCTTTGCTATAATTTCAGAGAATATATCTTCTAGAATTTCATATATCTCTTTATGTCTCCTCTTCTTGCTACATAGGCATGGGAGGACCTTTGAGTGATTGCATATGAATCCTATGAGTCTCTTGATGCATTCAATCACTACTTGACCTTTAGAGACATTTCCATAGACATCAATGATTTCTCTTTTCTATGAGGATTATGACAATCCTCCTTATTCTATGCAAGGACCTTTTTCATGAGGACTATGACTTTCTTCCAGTATTTCTATTTCCTTCCAAAATAAATTCATTAAACCAAAAATTGGTTAAACATGAAAGATACTTACTTGGAATGTGAAGAGGAGATCTTCACCTTGATGCTTCCTTTGCTTGAGCTACCCATAACTAGTATCCTTCATGCACTATCCAGCAACAAGAATGACAAAAATTGTACTTCCTAGAATTCTAGAAAAGTATTCTTCTCTAGCTCCCACTAGAAGGATGCCCCAACACCCTGGTTTCTTCAATAGTCAAGTGAATGGATCCCCCAACATCCTCGACCAACCTACCACCCTGAAGTGTCACAGGATCCAACCTGTAGGCAACTTCATGCACCTTCCTAGCACTTCCCTTCCACTCTATACTAACTGAAATGAGACAAGAGTGTGGATTCCTGTACCATGGACAATGATCCACAATACAATATGATTTACAATGATTTTGACCGAACACCCAATCACACTATGACCTCCAACCCAACCATGACATCGTCCCGACAGAGACTCCTATACATCCCAACAATGCCTTTCCAAATCTACGCAGATTTACTCTATTATAATAATGACTCTTTCAATGATGACTCTTTTACAATGATGATCTTTTACAATAATGACTTTGGATAAGACCTAACACTTGACACTACTTCTTGGATCACTTGCAGTCGTTGATGCATTGTTGTACTTGCTTCACATGATGGTATCTTGGTACTGCATGTTCTTGCAATATGTGTCAAGTTGTCCTAGAGTGTCCTCTTTCTTGCACATGTGTTAACAAACAAAACCCAAACCAATACACAAACAAAATACTTACATCTTCATGCAAAACATTTGTCAGAGAGAAATTCAAAAGTCAAAATATAAACAATGAATGGATATACCTTGTTGTAGCAGACTTACCCTTATTGATTTATGGTCCTTGCTAGCTGCAGTGACCTTTTGAATACATCGTAGATATAATTTTAAATTGCAAGGCTTAAAATGCTTCAAAAGACTATTGTCTTTGACGTTTTGCTAATGACACAAACACCTTTTTGTCCTCTTCCTTGACTTACCTTGACGCAGGAAGAATGTCTTGCAATGTTGTCTTTGTCACCTTGAAGTTTTGATGCTTGAACACACAACCCTTACTACTCTTTTTCTATCCTTGATGATGAAACCATTTGTAAGTGAAACTGTCCTGTACTCGTGCCATTGTTGAGTGTTGTAGTTCTTCTTTTCTTTTAATTGATTGCTTCACTATAGGGTAAGGTTTTGATGATCATGTGTATTGTATAAAAAGGACCTTACTAATCTTTGTCACCGAGACTACCTTAAGAAAATGTTTCTCTTGTGGCAGTGAATGAGACACTTATGCTACCTCACTACCTTAATGAAGCTTCTCTCTTGTAACCGCAGATGAGAAACACCCTTTTGAAAGGATTATGGCTAAAACAAGCTTGTGGCCTTACCCATCAAACTTCAGAACAACATATCCAACAAATCACCAGATCCCAAAAATAATGTAATAAGCCCTCAATTCTATGTCATTTTCATAAGGCTAATGTCCTAGACTCAAACGAGTCTCTAGCAAAATTAAATTTTCAAAAGATATCAAATATTGTCCCTTACTAATGATTTGTGTTACTTCCTCAGGGATGGCTGAAAATAATCAGAAGAAATAATGTAATAAGCCCTCACTTTTGTGTCATTTTCATAAGGCTGGTGTCCTTTACTCAAACGAGTCTTTAGCAAAATTAAACTTTCAAAAGAGATCAAACCCTGTCCCTTACTAATGATCTACATTACTTCCTCAGGGATGACTGAAAAGAATCAAAAGTAATCTTATAGATGAGTCATATAAAAGTACATTGATAGATAATGATGTATATTATCTCTTTTATAAACTAAGGTTTAATTGGAAGGGGCTTGTAAATATGAACATTAGAGAATTTTATGAGGTAGACGTTAGGGAGGCAAATTAGGAATTTAGGAATTTAGGAATTTATTTTAAGTGTGCCATGTAATCCAACGGTCTCATATTTTAATAACTTAGGTCATTCTTAAATAAATATTAAATACTTAAAATAGCTTTAATAAAATCTTAATACTTATTACTTAAATAATAATAAATATCCTTAATTTAATTAATTACTACCCCTTATTAATATTTATATAGAAAAAATGTCAATTCCACTAAAAATTTGAAATCAAGATTGGCTTAAAGCATAAGGTCCTACCCAAGTGTAAAGTCAATGATTGGTTTACTATCTTTGGATTTTCAATTTTTCAACTTATAAGAGGTGATATTATGGTGAGAATCCCTATCATATATTGACAATCATTGGGGAATAAGGTGAAGTCTCAACCCCTGGGGTTTTAGCCAACTAATGGGGGTTTCCGACTTCAAACAAAAATAACTCTCAAACTATGAAGAACTGGGAGGCGTACCATATATAACCGGAAACATCTCAACGAGTAGAATCCATCGAGAAGATCTTTGATGCAAAATAATATGAGTTTTCAAGTCAAAATTCCCATGCAAGATTGGGGTATCCCCTGGTGCTGCTTGGGTTGACATCAATGAAAACCAATGATCAACACAGATTGTATGTTATTATGATTTTCGAAACTTCTTTATCATCTTAACTCCTAAGGTATTTTGAATCCTTATCAAGTCTTTATGATATACTTGAAATGGCACTGAGACTTAGCATGAAGTGGTATGCAACACTTAGCATATTGTGTTATCACCAGGACTCCATGCTTTACTAAGAATTGCTACACCTTCACTGGAGTCATTGAGATCACCATTATACCAACAACATCTATATTGAGATATTTATCTATCCATGAGATTTGTAGCTCTACCTTTATTAAGATCATGACTGCGTTTACATGATTTCTTGTGTGTCAAGATAGAGAATATCATTGAGACCCTTATCATCATAATTATGCCAAGAGTATATGATCCTCTTCATAATACGTATGTCGAGACTGTGTGTACTTCTTTGTGATCCTTGTCAAACATGCCGATATAGTAAGCCCATGATTACAATTGTGCATTTAGAATGTCGAGGCCAAGACTGTGATTTTATTTCTTCATTAAGATCTTCATCATGATAGATATGTTGCATATGTTCAGTATGCCAAGACAGAGTATGCACCAAGAGTATGATTCTATGGAATCACATTTATGCTGAGATAAGGTATGTTGAGCGTGTATTACTATGTGGTCTCAGTTATGCCATAACAATGTACGTTGAGAGAGTATCAATGAGATCAAGACTGGATGCTGAGAATGTGATGTGCTCCTTATCTTTTTCATTATGTTAAGACGAGATAGAGATTGCATCTAGGATGCCAAGAGTGTGTTTAGTATGATGATATTGTGTTTAGTATGATTGCACCGAGATCCTTATTATATTATTCATCGAAGAACAGAGACCTCCTGAGATTGTGATGTATTTTTGAACTTACTCACTATGATTAATACCGAGTATTTCAGAGATATCTGAGATCCTTTGTATAATGAAACCAAACTCCAGAATTCCTGAATTGGTCATGTGTTAAGGTATGAGGGTGGCACCGAGTTGGTATATGTTACTATACTAAGGTAATACTTTACCAACAATGTAGATGAATCTAAGACTGAGGATAGCCTTCAAACTGAATAAGTTTCACTTAAATGCTAATGATGAGCACTTCTTTGCAAGCCTCTTCATGGTATAGTTGGTCTTCTTCATGCCTTGTACAAACCATAGCTCTGATACCATGTTGAAGAATCTAAGGAAATTTTAACATTAATGATTCTTCTTTATGAGATAACTACTTGTGATGTCTTCTTATTAGAATTAACTTCTTTATGTCAGTGTGTTCTTCAATCATCAAACAGCTTATCAAAACAAGAAAATAAACAAAATAAAAGTGCACAAGATGTAGGCTCCAATCCAGGGAAAAACCTCTCCTCTCGAGAGGAAAATATTTCAATCTATTCTTATATATGTATATTTTATGAATACCAAGACCCTTGATGAAATTCCTTGACTCAAACTTACTTTCAAGACTTGTCACTATCTCATCCATTCACAGTCATCCTTCTTCGCATGTCTCTGAGATTCTTCTTCTTTCTTACTTTTGTAGCACTGTTGTAAGGAGAGTCTCGATCTCCTTTTTTTACCTTGACATAGTCCTTAAGGAGAGTCTTTGTCTCCTTCCTTACAATACAATCCACAGTCCATGGCTATTGATAATCTTCTTCACATGACAAGATAGCTCCTTTATCTTTGATTCTTCTTTATCTCGAACCCAAGCTTAACATTGCTTCTTGCTGTATAAGTCCTATCCTAGGACAACGACTGGTTCTTCGCACAAACAATGAGACTGAGATAGCCTTAATTCGAAACCTTGATGGATAAATATGAGATAGAGATAACCTTAGTATGAAATTGTGATGGATTTATTTCAGACTTATCTTGCTCACTGAGATTCGTATGTAAATTACAGAGATACCCGAGAGCCTTCTTGTCATTATGAGATGATATCATGTTCATACTTATAGTGGCTTATGTGTGTCCAGTAGGCCAACATGAGGTCCTTGAACTGTGCCGACATATCCTTATGAAGATAGATGTTTTCGTTGAGCCGACTGTAAGAGAGGTAATGAAAACATCTTGTAGTAGGGGTTTGACATGTGTAACATGACTTTCTAATTATATTAATAAATCCTAAAGACATCAAGAACAAGTCTTTGACCTATGGTAAACACATATTTCTCATGAAACCCATGATGTAAGGAATAATATAAATATTTGTTTGTTCTTTATAATTACAATTTGTGATGAAAACCAAACCTAATTATACCTTTCTCAAACATGGGCATCAGTGGTGGAACACAACCATAGATCTCCCTCGGCAATCTTGCATAAGCCCATCTAAATACTTGTTAAAAAATAAGAAATGAACACTTAAATCAAAATTACCTTTTTGATAGTCTTTCATCATGACATATTCTAGTTTGCATCAACATCCTGCATACATATAATATATCGACACATTCCCAAATATAATATATATAATATATATAATATATATATATATATATATATATATAATATATATATATATATATATATATATAAATTATATATGTATATTGTATATATGTATATTATGTTATATGTATATATCTATATGTAATCTATTATATATATGTATGTATATTATATATTATATATATATATTATTAGAGAGAGAGAGAAGAGAGAGAGAGAGAGAGAGAGAGAGATATTGTCAAGGGTCTCTTTCTTTTTCAGACTTCATCAGAGTCTACATATCTTTCTTGGAGATATCTTAGTCAAATCTCTTGGTTTCTTGGATGTTGATTACCTTTTCCATGGTTGCATATCTCAATATCTCTTCCTTCCTTTATTCACACATTTTATTCCATGAACTTCCAATCAGATTTCCTCCAATTAATGTCAACCAGCTCATATGACATATGAGGACATCTTATGTTTATTTCATTTTGGTGAATGTGTAATCCATGCATTCCCACATTCCTTTGAAGGAGGAGATTCTTCCTTTTGATTATGCTCTCAAGATAGAGCATTGATCTATGTTACATGCAACCATATGACATGACTTTGCAATATTGAATGTAAGCATACACACGTTTTTCGTTATGTCATTATACTTTCTTCAACAGCTTCCTTGATTGAAAGAACTTCAATCCCTTGATCTGCTTCACCTTTTATGTCATCATAACATCATCCCATGAATTCCAAAAGTTTGGAATTATTGATGAAATACTTGCTTCCCCTCTTGATCGGTGAACCTCTCCATGAAGATTTCATCAAAGAATCTTGAGGATCTAGAGTATCCACATTCAACGGATGTTTCCTTTTGACAAATGTATGATGGGTCTTGTACTAGATAACCTTTTTATTTCTTTTTCATAAGTGCCACTTATGTTTCCAATGAGGTTCTCAAGAGTTATATCCTTCCATAGTTGATTGCCATAGATTTCGATTTCAACCACCTTTCATGCTTCTCCATGATGACATCACGAGCTCTTATTTAAATGCATCTATGATGCCATGATGCGTCCCATCATTTTTCTTAGTGAATCATGATAGCCATATTTTACAACAAAAGACTTAGGAACTTGAAAATAACTTAGGTGAGGAAGACTGTCTCATTCATAGTAGAGATCTCTTACTTCCTCTTTCTTGGACTTCTTCATTTCATCTTCCTCCACCTCTTTGGTGATATGGGCTTCTTCTCTTCCTCTTTTGTTATTTCCCTTCTTGATATTATGACAATATCTTTTGTAGTTGTTGAGTGTGGAGCATGATTGTTCAGAGGTCTTTGTTTCAACCAGATGTATACCCCAGGAAATTTGTACACCCCTCCATGCGGGGGGGACTTCTCCCCCCCGCGAGGATCCGGGGGCCAACGATCACCCGACGGGGGTTTGGGGGTAGCACCCCCGAAGCTAAAAATAGATATAAAATTGCCTTATAAAAATATGGTAATTTCTAGTCAATCTGGGCCGTTCATTAGGCGCATGATCTGATGGTAGAACTTATGTTTAGTTTAGGGTTTTTTTCCCTAAAAGGAAACCCCTCTCTTTGTATGAGGGCATTGTATTGAGGTTGTGTAATAAATGTGTATTCTGTTAGAGAGAAACAAAGAGGTGAGACTGTGAGAGAAATAGAGGATATTACAGCGGATCTGCTATAGGTTGTGTCTCTTCATTTTGCTGGATAATAGAAAGGAAGGACTAGCTGTTGGGGGTGGACGTAGCCCAAACTGGGTGAACCATGTATATCTGTGTCTCTCTTGTTTTATGTGTTTTCTGTGTTTATATTTGTGCAATATATTATGTGCTCCATTGCTCCGTAATATATAATTTTATAACAACTAGTATCAGAGTCGAAGGTCTATTTGGCTGATAAACTCACAGGAAAGAAGGGTTCCTGGTTCGAGTGGGAGCAATGACGGAAGATGGTAAGTTTAGGGTCGAGAAATTTAACGGCCAAAACTTCTCACTGTGGAAGATGCAGATGGAAGATTATCTGTATCAGAAACATTTGTACCTACCATTGGGCAAAAAAACAAAGATGTCGATGGGTATGACAGATGAAGAATGGAACCTTCTCGATAGAAAGGCACTCAGAATAGTACGGTTGTGCCTCACATCATTGGCCTCCTTCAACATTTAGAAGGAAACAACGACAGAGGGTTTGATTAAGGCGTTGGAGAAACTATATGAAAAACCCTCGGCCTCAAACAAGGTATTTCTTAAGAAACGGTTATTTAATATGAAGATGTCGGAAGGTGGATCTATTGCAGACAATTTAAATGATTTTAATACTGTTACAAGTCAGTTATGTTCTATAGGGGTAAACTTTTATGATGAAGTTAGAACTTTATTATTCTTGTGCTCATTGCCACAAAGTTGGAATGGTTTAGTAATGGCCATTAGTAACTATGTTTCTGGATCTAGTACTTTAAAGTTTGATGATGTTGTCGGTTCTATCCTTAGCGAGGAAATGCGATGGAAAAGCTTCGGTGATACATCGGGTAATGCTTTGAGTGCAGAGTCTAGGGGAAGAAAATTGGAGAGAGGAAAGAGCTCAGGATATTGTAGTAAATCAAGGAAAGGAAGATCCAAGTCTAGATCGGGGATAGCGTGCTAGAAATGAAGAAATAAAGGACACCTAAAGAAATATTGTAGATATCAGAAGGGAAAAGAAGGAGATGCATAACAAAAAAACAATCATGAAGAAAATGTGACAGGTGAGGTGTTACAAGATGCTTTGATTCTTTCTTTTGAAAATATTACTGATTCCTGGGTGGTAGATTCAGGGGCCTCATTCCATGCCACACCTGATAAGAAATACTTTCATGACTATGTTCAAGGAGATTTTGGACAAGTTCGTTTGGGTGATGATAAACCCTGTAAAATTGTTGGAATGGGTAAGGCTCTTGTAAAACAGCAGAATGGAAACCAATGGCTACTAAAGGAGGTAAGGCATGTTCCAGATCTAAAGAAAAATCTGATTTCAACAGGGCAGTTAGGCGGTGAAAGTTGTGTGACAACTTTCACAGATAAAGCTTGGAAGGTCACCAAAGGAGCCCTGGTAATAGCAAAAGGAGAAAAGGTTGGTACATTGTATTTATGCAATG
>APFE030769990.1:50241-68789 GCA_000404065.3 Pinus taeda | reverse complement strand
CTTTGAGAGCCATTGTCATTATTGGTGGTTTCTCTCACGCTTGTTAACAGTTTACATCATTGACTGGTAATCAAGCGGTTTCTACCATGTTCGACTTCGACACATTCAATCACATGGATGGAATCGTACTGTTTTGGGACGTAGAAATGAAGACCCGGGATCTAGTTTCCACCATCCAGGTTGCGAGGAATTTTGTATTCATTATATTATGGACTATTCATAAACAGATGGCTGCGTCCATACTGTGTCCACATGTGTCTGTACTTATGATGTGTTACGATATCATTCCTATGTCAGAGTAGTAGTTAGTCTTCTAGTCAGTTTTCAGTCTCTTAGTCGGTTTTTATCTGAGAATGGGAATGCCTACCTCAATGATGATATGATCTCATATATATATTTTGCATTGAATGTTTTTACAGGTTCTAACCAGGCTCTCCGCAAGATGATCCTTGAAATGATAAAGCACTTCACTCTTCCTATATGAAAAATGAAAAATCCTCATATACTACAGACTTCGCACTTTAGGGGGCAATCTGTTACACAAAAATATCGTCACCTTGATTATTTGCAGTCGGTGTAGGCCTATCATCACCTATACCAGCTTCCTAAGCAAGTCTTAAACCTTAGCTCTTCAAAACAAGCTTGAGAAATGAGAGAAAGACATCAAAAAAGCAATGTAACTCTGGTTCCGCACTTTCTCTTACTTTTGCCTACGAGCCCGCACCTTTTGTTCAAGTTATCTGCATACTTATACGCTTTGTATGTAAAGGGGAGGGTGCGTACCCCCGTAAAAGTCAAAAGGCGCAATCTTTATCTTAAAAAAACTCATCTTGGGTTAATTCTATAGTTTTCTAGAAGCATTTGTTACGTGGATTGTTCGCTCCAAGTGGTTCATGCATCCCATCATAGGAGGAACTAATCCCTTGTTGAGAGGAGCTATCCCTTTGAAGGAGGACTCTATCCCTTTGAAGGAGGAGCTGGTAACTGATCTCCATTGCACTATAAATTGAGGCATTGGGTCAGTTGCCAGGGAGGTTAGAAGCTGAACTTTTGAGGTTAAATGCTAGTGAAATCAAGAATTCCTATTTGAGCTTAAGAGGAGAGATCACATACCTTTTTGGCCTCATTGGGGAGTGAGTGAAGCTTGTCAAAGTAGAGGAGACTTCTTGTTGGACCCTATAAGGAGCTTGTACAGCGTCAAGGCAAGGTTGTAAGGTTCTTCTCCTTTTGAATTAATACAATCAAGCTCATTTTTCTCAACAAGTATCTCATATTATTTGTTTCATGGACTCCTTGACTTTCATGTTAAATATGTTTTATAATATTGGATATTCAGGTGTTATTTAATTGTTTGCCTTGTTTGTGCTTGCAGGTTTGCGATAAAGGAACTTACTTGGATCAAAGAAGCGAAGGCATCTCCGAACTTGCATTGGACACGAGGTAGGCCTTAAAACATACTTGTTTCCCATTACTTATAAAGCGCATTTAGAGAAAGATAGTGTTTGGTTGGTTTGTTTGTCATTAGGTCTTCATTAGATTCTAGGAAGGTCTGTCTTGTCCGCAAGATCGACTGATTCCGCGTGATAGGTCCTTTTTCGTAAATTTGTGTCTCTCAAGCCCGAAAAAGTCTAAAACAATACTCGAAAGAACCGCTTGACCATTACGATCAAGGAATAATTTTCGTGATTAGTGACTTCGACCCGAAAAAAGTAGAAAAGCGATCGAACCCATGTCGTTTCGTAACCAATAACAAGCTTGAAATGACAAAATCGCAGCAATCTTTTCACGTTTACACGGTCGGAAGAGAGCTTTAAAGAAGACCGCCTCTCATTTCGTTTAATGAGTCTAGAGGGACAACTCGGCTATCTTTTCATCTTTTAAGTCGGAAAAGAGCGTTAAAGACGAATTTTACGGACCAAGTGTACATGTGACTCCACGACCTGTAGTTCTGCACAAAACACGTCAAACGTAAAACCCATTCGACATTAATGTATGCGAAAACATAATTAGAAACCAAAACTCCAATTAACCATGCAATAAAAATGGTAAATACCCATATTATAAAGTGCAATTTTTTAATATTTCAAAAAATTACTATAAAAAGGGGGGTAATCCATTTTATTTTTACCATTTGCACTGTTCAATTTACCATTGGAGTATTTGGAGCACCAACCAGAGCTAATTTCTCGAGCTGATTCCGGCCTCATTTGTCGATGGTTCATCGTGAAACTCCTACGAAGTAAGTAGACGTTCTCCTACGCTTCATTTCAATAGTTTTTTCATGCATTTGAGCATTAGACATATGAGTTTGAGCGGATTTTTGAATTGGAGTCCACCGCTCGGTCATCACGGGTATGTCATTCGGGTCCGCGATGACCGAGCGCGACTTACACGTAACGCTCTCCGATCATTGCGAGAATATGATGTATTCTCGCGATGACCGCGAGAAAATTGAACTGCGAACTTCGCGCCATCACGATTGTTTTTAAAACAATCGCGATGATGACGCAAAACTATTTTTTTGTGCAAATTATGGATTGAAATTTATAACCGAAGCTCTAATTCATTTGTTCTCGTCATACAAGGCATCATGGATTTTTTCTGGCAGGAACAAACTCATGATGTTAATGATGAGGAAGCTTTTGCTGATGCTGGGTGCTGAAACACTCTACGTGCATGCGGATTGCTAAAATTCTTCCTTACTCCACACCTTCGGGCCCAACCCAATTTGCTAGAGCTGATAATCCATGCATGGAACCCAACGGACGGGAAATTCATAATCCGAGGCTGAGACATCGAGTTCGATGCAACATACATATAATTTTTCACCAGATTGTCCCATCGTGGTGAGAGGCCAATCCTAGAGGGCCAACATCCTGGGGGCAATTCACTAGAGATGTTGATGGCACGAGTTTGCCCCCGGGCACACAAAACAAAGAGCGGGAAGGTAGCAATCCCGATGGTGAAAGACGTGGTTCTCCGTGCAGTTCTCTTTATGGTAACCAGGGTAGCGGGCTCCCAAGCCCAACATGAGGCATCGAAGACCCAACTCCGGTTGGCTCTCGAATGCCTTAAGCCGACCATGTTCAACTGGGCGAAAACAATGACGGCCAACATGAAGAGACAACTTACCAACTATCGTCGAGGAGAGACGAAGCATATTGGTTACGAATCCATCTTGATCCCGCTCATGCTGGAGCAGGTGCCGGCACTGCAGTTGCAAGATATGGTCTTTGACTCACCTAGACCACGAGAGCCCAGGATCACACGGTGGGCCCACGTTATGCCACGAGGAGGTGGTGGACGCCCAATGTCATGGGGGACAATGTTCCGTGAGTGGTTGGAGCGCCAGACAATCTTTATTGAGGACTGGCCATATGCTGGGATGGACTTTTATGGAGATCCCAATATGCAGCTACCCCCTGGCGAGAAGTGGGATGATGGCGGTAAGGCACTTGATCACGTTATTTTTGTATTTTATCTTTTATGATGTTTTTGGATTTTTTCATGCTTACGTCCTAATGAGGTACTCTATGGTATTTGTAGATGTGGGACCAGTGAGACCCGTAGTACTGGCTCCAGAGGCGCAGAGGGACCCAGAGGGTATCAGCGAGCTAGCCTTGGCTCCTCTAGCTAGCGATTCGATAGAGACACTGGCCCAAAATCTCGAGGGTCTGATGGCGGGGATCCTTGATTACATGGGGATCGAGGAGGTCCCCATAGAGTTCCAGATTCACATGGTAGGGGTGATTCCTAGGGTGCACTGATTATTGAGACGGGTTGCACGAGTGGTGGTGTGCTATACGGAGCATAACCCACCACAGTAGACACCTAGGTTTTATCATGCTGATTTTTCGAGAGACATGTGTCTCAGATGTATGGAGAACACAGACTTTATTCGGACATATACATTTATTTTTTGAGCACCTCGGTGCGCCACATGAGATATATAGATATATATATATATATATATATATATATATATATATATATATATATTATATATATATATAATATATATATATATATATATATATATATATATATATATATATATATATTATATTCCTATGGTTTATTAGTGTGTTTTGAATGCTTCTATATGCTGTTTTGATTACATGTTACGCAAATGTCTGTCTAATACATGGTTGGCTAATGCATCAATTAATGTGTTTAATCGTCTTGGAATGTGTTGATATGTGATAAAATCAAAATTCCTTTCTAACAATTTAACACGTAAATACAACCTTAAAATCTGATGATCTCTAATGGAATAATGCCCATTAAGCTGGTGGACAACAAGCTGAGAGTCCAGATTCACAACTAGTGCACGAATACCAAGGTTAATAGCCTCGGTCAATAATTCAATAACAACACTATATTCAGTGACATTGTTTGTGGTACAACCCAGACAAACACCTTGAAGGTCTACTAACTCACCGTGAGGAACGTAGATTACCCATGTCGCAGAAGACAGGTTGCGTGTACTACGGCAGGCACCATCAGCGAAACCAACGTAAGGTGTACCAGACATTTGTACGAAGCAAAAGGACACAATAAGCAGCAATTATGCCTACACAACAAGCCAAAACATGAAAACACTCACACACACAACACACCTGCTGAGAACACACGTATGTACAAATCAGAGTGCATGGGGTTCATGCGTAATATTTTTTCAGATAAAGCCCATTTCGGGGCTTATCTAGAGGGTTCCCTTCATAATCAATCAACTCATAGGCCCCTTTTTGCAAAACTTGCTTTACAATATAAGGCCCGTGCCACATGGGTTCGAATTTGCCTGCCCCCAGCTTATCATTCGCTTGATCATAAAGCAAGACTAAATCTCCTTCAACAAAATAACGAGGATGGACAGTATGATCGAAATGAGTTTTCACTCTCTTCTTCTATGCTTCAATAGCTAAAGAGGGTAGTCGACGGGTCTCGTCTAGTCGCTCTAGATAGAGAAGGCGTTCTTCTACCGGAGTAGTGTTGGGGAGTAATTCGACAGCTAATTTCAAAGAAGGGATCTTGCACTCAATTGCAAGGGTAGCCTCCAAACTGTAAACCAATTGGAACGGGGTGAACCTAGTGGCATCCTTCACTGAAGTTCGGTAGGCTCATAAGGTGGAGAACAGCATCAAATGCCAGTTGGACTTGTGCATGCCAACGGTGCGTTGAAGCATTGTAACTAGAAATTTGTTGACAGCTTCCACTTGGCCATTGGCCTGAGGATAGTACGATGTCAAAATATCATGCCGCAGGCCCAACTGGGTTGTTAATTTAGTCATCATATGATTGCGGAAGTGTTTGCCGTGATCAATGACGATAGCCTGAGGGACTCTGAATCGTTAAATAACATGATAGAACAAAAATTGCGTCGCTGTTTGACCGTCTTCAGATAGTGTAGGCATCGCCTTGGCCCATTTTGTGAAATAATCAACGGTAACGATGATATACCCATGCCCCTCGACCGAGCGAGGGTTATAGGTCATATAATAAATGCCCCATTTGGCAAAAGGGTCGATGGTAACAACAGGGTGCAATGGAGCAGGAGGCGGGCGCATTTTTCGTTGGTAGATTTGGCACTCATGACAAGAGCGGATGGAAAGAATGAAATCCTTGAAGATGGAGGGCCAAAAATAACTAGCATGGAGAATCTTCTAAGCAGTGGCATACCTAGACATGTGACCACCACAGGCGCCAGAATGGCAGTCATTTAGAACTTGTTTAGCTTCCTCGAGTGTTAAACATCAGTGGAGGATAGAGTCGGCGCCGAGTCGGTACTGGGTGTCCCCAATAATGCAATAAGGTTGAGACTGATGGCGAATCCGTCGCCGAGCGTCCTTGGACAAATCGGGACGAAAAGAGGACGTCCAAAGATAGACAATAATATCCCCGTACCAAGGATCGAGGGTGCTAATCAAGAACAGAGTTTCATCCGGAATATGGTCCTCTAATCGAGAGGGTGCGGTAACAGATGGCAGAGAGCAAAGCAACTCAGCGAAGACGAGGGACTTCTTAGACTTGGCGGTGGTGAACTCCAAGTCGAACTCTTGGAGGATGGCAATCCACTTCGAGTATTTGCCCCCCAGTAACCGACGTAACAAAATGTACGTCATCGGGTTGCAATCAGAAATCACTGTCATGGTGCGCAATAGTATATAATAACGGAAACGTTGGACGGCACAAACAGTAGCCAATGCCAACTTCTCAACATGGGCACAGTGAGTTTCCGTATCAAGTAAATTATGGTTGAGATAATAAACGACATGCTCAATACCATCATCATCGTCTTGAACTAGAACCATGCCGATGGTGGTATCAGCAGCAGCTAAGTAAAGAGTGTAGTCCCGGTGATAATCAGGAGGACGTAACAAGGGAGTAGAAACAAGGAGAGCCTTGAGGCGCTCGAATGACTCTTGGGCAGCGGTATCCCAATGAAAAGGGGTGTCGCATTTCAATAACCGCGTATAGCCTTTAGCCACTTCGGCATAATTCAGAATGAATCGTCGTAGAAAATTTGCTTTTCCCTAGAAGCTCTGCAATTGCTGCAAAGAAGCAGGGGGAGGAAGATTCAGGATGGCTTCAACTTTAAGAGGATCCAAACGGATACCCTCTCAGGAGATGATGAACTCTGCCAGACTCGACACAAAAGACACACTTATGCGGATTAAGCCAGATACGATAGTGTCTACAACGAAGAAAAATTTCGCGAAGGTGGGTGGGATGGTCTTGGCTTCTTACCGAATGAACCGAAAGGTCATCCAGGTAAGGTTGCACAATGTGTCGAATATTATGAAACGCGTAATACATTGTGCATTGGAAGGTGGCACCGACATTTTTTAAGCCGAAAGGGAGTTTTTATAAGCGAAAGTGCCCCACGGACAGATAAAGGTGGTCTTGTTTTGATCAGCAGGGACAATATTAATCTGGATATAACCATAAAAGTTGTCCATGAACGAGTATATTTCACTCCTGGCACACTCATCAATGAGCTTGTCAATGAAGGGTGTAGGGAAATTATCTTTGGGATAGGCTCGATTAATATCACGGTAATCAACACATACCCTGATAGTGCCCTGCTTTTTAGTGGCAGGGACAATATTAGAGACCCAATCTGTGAGTGGGATGGGGTAAATAAAACCAGCCTTAAAAAGCTTTTCAACTTCCACCTTAATCGCTGCAGCCTTTCAGGGGTGCACGGGGCATAGACGCTATCGAATAGGTTTAGCACCCGGATAGGGAGGTATCTCATGCACCACAATGCTAGGATCGATGTCAGACATCTCTTCGTAAGACTAGGCAAACACATCATGAAATTCACGAAAAAAGACCTGTATAGAGCTGAATCTCCTCTGGAGTACAAGTTACTCCAACATGGATGTGCTCGACAATCCCTGGTTTAACAGAGATGCCGATTGGCTGAGTTTGCGTGATGTTCCCCATATTCCCTTCAGAAGACACTTGATAGATCTGGATAGGTGTCTGAAGAGGTTGAAAAGGGAAACAAGAAGCAAATCGCTCAAGACAAGCAAGCATTTCCTGATGGGTAGGGAGAAACGAGGAATGATGGTGATGAGCAGGCCAAGGGGGTTCTTCGAAAGACATAGTCTCAATGATCGCTTCATTAGAAGGGAAAAGTTCCTGTAATGGATCTGAAGAAGCGCTATCTCCAAGCCAAGGGGGCTGCATATATGAGTCAAGAGCTCTACTCTAAGGAGCAGGTTCAGAGGATGGAGTTGATGCAGAAACAATTTCGACGTAGTTGAGCTCGGCAGGACTCAACGGCATCTCATCGCCCTAGGCTTCTATCTATCGACAGGAGGAAGAACCCATGGATCAGAGCGAATAGAAATCATATTGATAGGGGCGATATTGGGAGGTGGGAGTGAAAAAACACCCATAAGGGCAAGATCTTTAAAGAGTCCAACACCCACACTCTCAAGAGGAATTGAGGTATGCTCCACGAAAGGCACGTTTCCATCGGAGGAAGAGGCGAAGAAGGAGAGCTAGTCCACCGTGACAATCTTCTCTTGATGAGGGAAACGAATGACACGGAATAGGGATGAGGCCACGGCTCGCATGACATATGTCCAACTTCATCCTAAAATGAGGTTGTAAGTTAAATTTGCATTGACAACTTTGACCTCCACTTCGACCGTCTTCCCTTCCAATGTAATGGGCAAACATTGAAGTATACCATAAGGACGAGACTCTCTCCCATCAAAGGCTTCCAAGGTCATAGGAGACTGGCTCATAGTTGGAGAACCAATAGCCTTCCAACAAGCAACAGAAATTATGCAAGTAGAAGCGCCTTCATCCATGACGGTATGATGAATCATTTTTGAATTGATGATGACCTAAATAAGGAAGGCAATTTGGTGAGGCAGTCTCGGTCTATGACTATCCAGGTCAAAAGTAATCAAATCTGAGTCGGTTGGGTCAATGCCACCAATGGCCAACAGCAAAGACTTCCTCTCAGAGGGGCAGCTCTGGAGAACTTCCAATGCGGACATAGCTGACGGAGCCTGGGCTAAGTCCTCACGATGCTGTAGTGCTTAGCAGCACGAGCATTGGGGTTGTATGAAGATTTCTAGAGTACGCCTTTAGGAGGAGGTCGGATGACCGTTTTAGTGTTAGGTCGCTCAATATGAAGGGGACCAGAACTGGACGGAGGAGCACTAAAGGGGACCTCAGGCTCCTTCCCGGCAGGCGACGGATACTCTTTTTCCTGAGTACTAATGTGGACGAGAATCGTCCCAACCATAAATACCTGAGAACCAAAGGGAGAAGAGGATTGAGACGGATCAACCACCATTTGAGTTTGCTGCGAGGGAAAAGGCTCTTTGAGCACGACAAGAGTTCCAGGGGCACCTTTCAGTAAACGACTAACTTCAGACCACCTTGGGCAGTCTTTGGTGTAGTGATCCTCGTCACAGATAAGGAAAGGATACTTAGGCTTGCGTTTGGCACCTTCCTCGGGTGGAGGTTTAGCGGAATCCTACTTCGGTTGTTCAACTTTATTCTTTCCTTTTCCCTTCTTTTTCCCTTTTGAGGCTTTGTCTACCATGGTGCAGTGGATGGCATTCACCTCGAAAGTATTACCAGCATTAGATACAGCCTGAGAAGTATTTTCATTTGAAGCATTCGACTTTTGCTTCCCAGGGTTCGCAGAAGATTTCTTAGAGGGCGGATTGACAGAACCAATGACACCATCAACAGATGGTGTTGGCGGCGCTTTGGAAGTTCCAAGCCTCGGAGCATCAGGCAAATAATCATATAATTTACCAGACTGGGAGTAAACCAAGTCAAGGTACTAAGCACCTGCAATAGCTTGCTCTTTAGTTACACATGCCCCCATAGTAATGTCCCGAGCTATCGGACCGACAAATGAAGTTGTAAACCAGTCAGCCAAAAGCTGATCGGGAATCCAAAACTTAATCAAATGGCGACGTCGTCTCCATTCATGAATATGATTAGAGATATGTGTGGCCGTAGTCTGTTTTAAGGATGTCAGGAGATGCATGCCCGTTTCATATCGAATCGGCAACTGAAAATGAGTTAAAAATGCCATATCTAATGAGTTAAAGTCCTGAAAAGATCCGTGAGCTAACTCAATATGCCACTTAGCAGCAGAGCCAGTGAGAATCCATTGAAAAAGGCGAAGTCGGATTGAATCATCAAGCCATGAGTTTGACGAGCACCATAAATGATACGTCATAACATGAGACTGGGGATCTTCTCTAGCTTTACCATCAAACTTGGGACAATCACCTGGAATTTTAGTTGGAACCGGCGGCCAATACGGATTATGAAGAATGGGATCACTTGTGAGTTTGGACACGTCCAGCAATTCCAACATCGCTAAAAAGGGTAACTGAGGATTAAAGGACATCTGAGGCCATGGGTAGGAGGTAGTACCTGAGTTCCACCCCATTGTTTGTTGCCCCCATTGGTTTTGTCCGGATGGACTTGGCCCATAGGGGTTTTGTCCATAGGAGTTTTGCCCGTAGGGGTTATAGCTGTAACTGGACAGTTGACCTTGGATTTGCCCCCCAGCACTCCACTGATTACCAACCTGGCCTGCAGGAGCAACATAAGGTTGCTGGAAATTCTGATAAGGATTTACCTACAGTTGTTGATAATTTTGATACGGGGCAAATTGGGCTTGCCCTTGGGATTGCTGGGTACCATAAGGTGGCCGGTCTCCAAACTGGGCTTGATAGTTAGGCTGGGTTTGATAAGCAGGTTGAGATTGGGATCCAACCTGAATTTGATGACCAGGATGGGTCTGGAGCCCAGACTGGGGCTGAAAACTGCGTAGCGCTTGAGAAGAAACCATCATTTGAGTGCTTGGTTGAGCAGGCCCAGACTGATGTCCTTAAGAAAACTGAGGCTGAGCCATCTGGATAGAAGGTTGACCTAGCTGAGATTGAGGTTGACCCACTTGCCTAGAAGGTTGAGCTTGTTGGGTAGTGGGTTGTCCTTGCAATACTGAGGGTTGTCCTGATTGGCCAGATCGCTGAGCAGACTGAACGATTGGTTGGCCCAGTTGATTTTGGGGCTAACCAATTTGCCGAGACGGTTGACTAGGCTGGACAGTGAGTTGGCCTTGTTGAACGTAAGGCTGACCAACTTGCCCAGAAGAGTAGCCTTGCTGGACACCAGGTTGACCTTGTTGGATGTAAGGTTGTCTCGGGTTACCAGAAGGCTACCCGAAATAGGTAAAGGAAGAACCACCAAAGGCCAAAGGTTGTCCCTGGAAGGATTGTCCTTGTGGGCCTCCAAGTTTCCCTGGATAAGGTTGTCCGTAATACGGCTGACCTTGATATGGTGGCCCTTGGAAATTTGCGGGTGGTGCTTGGCCACAATGATAAGTGGTGGTACCCCAAGCAACAAACAACGGAACCGTGACCTCAACCACGGGTTGAGATGCCATAGGTCCGGGGTAATAGATATGAGCTCCGCGAGAATCATAATAATTAAACGGATTTTGAGGATCCAGATTCCGAAGAGCTCGCACATATTGATCATATGCCTCCCCTGCTGGAATGGAACCAGAAGAAGGTGGGGCACTCAGTGTGGGATTAGCAACTCCTGTTGTTGGGCCGCTATAGGTGGGACCAGCAGAAGGTCCGGCAATAGTTGTGACCACTGAAGACGCAGTGGCAGCACTGACAACAGGGGTTGAAGAAGCCACACAAACAGTTGGCATGGTCGGAACAGATGTGATGGACACATTGTGAACTTGAGGTGTGAATGACTCCGAAGTCGGAGGGACGGTACGAGACCATATGGAACTCGAAAGGGGAGACCTAGAACCAATGATGTCAACCAAAGCATTATACCTTAAAGGCAAAGTGACACCAAGGCAAAGGTGAAGTCCCTATTGCACGGAAAGGCGAAGTTTCCATAGGAATAGGTATTTCACTTTCTAACACAAAGGATTCTTCACCAAAGATGGGAGTCGTCTCATCCATGTCAAAGGAAGACATCGAGACCGAAACACCAAGAGGAGTAGCAGGAAAGTCTTCCTCAGAAGGCTCCCAAACAGGGTTCCAATTAATGTCGTAAGACTCGTCCTCTGGGGCATGAGAGTTAAGCGGTTGGATACTCGGGATAACCGGGAGAGTATCACTAACAACCGGAACCTCGGGAGCGACAGAGGATGGGGACCCTTGGTCACTTGGAATGGGAGACGGGATCGATGATTCTGCCAGGATGATTCAATTCAAAATCCTAGGAAAGCTAACGAGAAAGAACCCTACTCAAATTAAACGCAAACAAGATCTAACAGGGTAAATGTGAACGTGGCCAAATAAATTTTAAAACACAGGAACAAAACTTGACCTTTTCATCTTTAAAGAGTCGAGAAAAGGACAAAAAGATGACTCTAGTCACGTTCGAAAATTTAATGAGCCTGAAGTGACAAGTGCTCAGATGGATCTTTTCTTTTAAGGAGTCCAAAAAGGAACGAAAGTGACTACTCTGGAGAACTAGGCAAAAGGTTTACCAAACAACCCGTAAAACTACATATACACCTTGGCAGTCATATGAAAACCAAGGACTTTCCGTATGGCAGTCAATCTTCTCGAATGCTGTGTTCGGTGCGTTACGGTTTGCAAGGTGGCAAACACGACTTCCTAAGGATAAAGGATGATAACCTAGTGGGGTCTCCCAACATATACTCGATAGTACATGGGAGCACAATTCCGTACTAGACCATTATTGAGTCACAGAAGGAGGAATCACCTAACCTTGAGTGAGAACAATAATGACTAGGTTTAATAACGTCGGAGCACGTCTCTAGCCTAGACCTCTAAATAATGAGCGTTATGTTCCAATGCGTTATTAGATTTATTCAGTTCGTTTTAAGGTTGATCTTGAATTATGTTTCAGTTTTCAGGCCCTGCCGTATGTATACAACAAAACCGAGGATGTAGCTAAAATGAATGAAATATCCTTTTACTTCAATGAACACCTACCTATGAGAGGGTAGAGAGATCATTCCCAAACCAAGAAAACCAAGCTGAACAAATGCAATCACACAATGCATACAGACATCAATTCCTACAGTGCATGGGTACTACTAATGAGAGATTTTATCATTCGCTTTTCAATATGCAACCTCAAAATACAAATTCACTTTCACTTTCGCACACTAAATGAATGCAAACTTTTGATTTTTGATGTTTTTAAACTCAAGGAAAGAAACAAGCAAGTGTGAAAGAACCAATTGATCCAAACAATCGTGATATATGTTTGGTAGTGAAAAGAAATCGAATCAATACTAAAGATTGGTTCAATAATTGTCACTAAAAATCAACCAGAGTAAAAAAAAAAAAAGAAAAAAAAAGGGAGAATGAGGAAGGGTCAATCAGACCAACGAGAGAGTTGTAAACGAATCTTGAGCAAACCAGCAACCAAGACAATTGATTCAAGGAACTTGAAATAATGAACTAGGTCACACGGACAAAAATGCAAGATTCATTCAACAAAGCCAAAGAAAGAGTGCCTTAACTATAAACAGTGAAAAACAAATGACTAAGCAAGCAAAAAAGGCAAGGGATCAAGAGGACTGGCAAACTCAGGAGGCAGAATTGAGAAAATCAATTCTACAGGTATCGTCACGAGTACAACACTAGCAACTAGGGCTGATAAGCAGCTAGCTGTAGCAACAAGGCGCTGTCAGCGCGGAAGTACACATCTTTCCCGCGATGATCCGATTTCCAGGATCGTCGCGATTGTGTGATGTTATTCAGTGACACATAGGATTTTACAAAAGAGTGATCGCGATGTCAGCGCGACTATTAGACTAAGTTCCGTGATGATGCAAAAAACAATGGCAAACGAGCCAAAAACTCTCAAACCAAAACTAGCCAATCTAACAGATAGTAGAGGGACCTCCAAGATCAATCCAGGTGACCCAGAAGACTGTTGATTAATCCCCAAAAACAAAGAGAGACCAAATAAAAATCAAAACAAGAGCAAAGAGAAGAACATAGGATAGACTCCCCAGTGGAGTCGACAATTTGTGATGCAGGAAAGTGTTCCCTCTGCGGACAGAGGCAACCCCTCTAGCCTTAGAGTAGGTCTAGTCACAAACAAGAACATATCAACAATAGCTTTCCTTAAACAGTCATAGTTGGAGGCCTACCTCAACCAGCGGTCGATGGAGTTCCATTACACCTCTCCAGCTTTCGCTTCCTTCTCCTCAACAAGTGATCAACCTAAAACAATGCAAAGGAAATAAAACAAAGCACGTAACCGGAAAACAACAATGATCTATTTACTCACAAAGTCAAGAAGTCATGAGCTATTAAGTAAATTACATACAATACAGGAAAACATCTTGATTGTATTAATAGTGAAATAAGAGCAAGCTTACAACTGGAGTCTTGACGTCGCAAGCCTTCTCAGAGGAATCCAGCCAGCATGTTCTTCAACCATTCACTCTTTGAAGATGGAGCTCCCAACATACAAAGTCTCCCTCTCACTCATAAGTTTTACATAGAGTCAAGGGCACTTCAAAACCTTCCACAAGCTATCAACACTCTCACCCTTGTCACACGCACACCAACTATCTATCAAAAGCACTAACAACACTGCTCAATCCAAGAATTTACCAACTAGTTGATCATAGCAAAGGTGAGTGTTTAAATAGGAGAACGAGTCTCCATGAAAGGTGAAAGAGAGAGCTTATCCCCAAGGAAGGTAGCACAATTGACGAAACTGCCACACCAGGAAAGGAAGGGCGACACAAATTATGCCAACAACTAGGTCTGGAGTCATCCAAAAGGCCGACTGTTGGAACAAATTCGCCCAATCTAGATCATCGCGAGTACATAACTAAGCTTTAGCACTGACATCGCTAGTGAGTAATGTAGCTAGTCAAATCATCGCTAAAGATAATAAGTAACCTCATGCTGGAGCATGAAATCGAACCATCGCGGGAATCAGATGTACTTCCGCGCTGGCAACGTGGCTGGACTGTTTATGAGCGCCCTTCAGCATGTATATTAATTCCATAGTCACAATGAGGCAGATAACTTAGGAAAAGTGGGTCAATTGGCAGCATAAGAGAGCATTTGTTCAGTATGAGCATGTTTGACTTGGACACGTGACACAGTAGATAGACTAGGAGTGAAGACAGTGACCAATTACTGTGTAACACCAAGTTCCCACACACTTCTGCTAGCACTTCATGATGGCTTCAAACAACAATAGTTTAAAGGATCTTCCCTTTAGACTTCACTCCAAACTAAACACACTTCTCCCTCACACAACTAGATGGCTACGACTAGTAATAGCTTGCTTGTCGAATCAAAATAGTATACTCACACTCAGCCAACACTTTAACTCTGAAGCTGTGACTAGCTTGTGCTTGGGAAGAAGGGAGGTTTATATAGGAAATATGGATGGGAGATGGATCCGATTCTCATGGAAGAAAGACTTATCCCTTGAGGTAGTTCCATCATTATAGGGGAAAGGAGCCCAAACTATCATCCTCGACCCCATCAAACTATTTACCATACTTCCGTTGCGAAGCTTCTAGAGATGGAAGCTTCGGCTCTAATTTAAAAAAATTTCCATATCAGGACCAACGCGACTGGAACACCGTTGAGTCACAGCGATCGGTGCAGGGGAGACAAAGGTCATTAGTTTCGGTCTTGTAAATTGGGCAAAACAGAAGTTTGAGGGGAAATGGTACAAAAGGGAAATGATCTGCTCATGAAGAGGGACATAATGGGAGTTTCTCCATGAAGGCAAAGCATGCGGGGTTCATTGTAGAGGTCCTCGAGGATCAAGGAACGGGGAGTATAGGGACAGTGACAAAATGTTGTGTAACACGACCGAGTAGCTAATGCGCCGCATTATTGACACAACCATCGGGATGACTGCATTGGAGTCGCGGAAGTGGCTTAGGGGAGTAGACAAGGCAAGTCTGCTCAACCTGCTATGGGTGTCGCACTACAACCGCACACCGATTACAATATTGGTCATCAAGCAGTTGTTATGTTTGGTGCATGATGGGTGTCTGTGGCTTGAGGAGCTAATGATCCGGATTTAAACAGGAACGCAATAGATTACAGAGATAACCATAAATACAGAGATGCGATAACCATAAATAAAGAGATGCAGCGGAAATAACACTTCATTTCATTAATGGAAATACCGAAATATGCTTACAACCAGAATTGGAAATAAACCAGCTAGGACGATGGTAGCTTATCTCTGAGAAGAGATGTGCGGCTACATGTCTCTGAACTGTTCCCGAACTTGTGTTACAATGAGGCTCGAAGGCCTATTTATTATTAAGAAACAATGGAAAACCCTTCATATTCCAAAACCAACCCTTAGAAGATGAAACGCAAATTGTGGGCCCCGTTTTGGGTAAATTGGTACATCAATTTCCCGGGGTCGTAACTTTGGCATACGATCTCCGTTTGACGCGTATGATAGCTCGTTAGAAAGATCTATCCGAGAAATACCACTTTGGCAAGGGAAAAATTGGTCCATGGACCCATGTTGCCCCCAGATTTCCCAAAAAAACGTCGTTTAGGGCCTCAAAACGGCTCCGAAAGTTCAGGACCCGAACAAACTGCTAAAAATAGTAAATTGTGCTACATTTACGGAAACTGAAAAACTGAAAGAGACAGTTGCGGGGGGCCAAATGGGATAGGTGGGTGGCCACCAACATCCACCTGGATCATTCCTCCCCCCTTAGGAAGCAATGGTCCCCATTGCGTTGAGTTCCTCCATCTGCTGAACTTGTTCTGCACTGTCTGATGTGTCCAGTACTGGTGGGAAGCATGGTCGATGACGGTCCACATTGAACACTTGGTGCAGGTGAAGGAATGTTGTGCTCCAAAGCATTGTTCCCCACAAGCTTGGAACTGTTGTAAGGACCATGTTGGAGTGGTCTGAACTTCTGATGGGTTCTGGTAAGGCGTTCTTTCTGTCGATGCAACCAGACTTTGTTGCCCACCTGAAGCTTGTGTGGTACCCCTATGGGTGAGGAGAAGTTGTTCCTGTGTTCTGTCATGACCGTATCCCTTTGTTGCTGCTGCTGTGTGGGGGAACCCTTTGCGGTGGTCATGGATGTAGCAACGATCTTCCCCTTACTTTGGGAGTGAACCATACAAATGAATTTCCTGGTATGTGATATGAGCTTGCTGCCTTTCTTAGCAGTGATCAAAGAGGTGGCAGTAGGTGGGGCTATCTCTGGTATCCTGTATAATGAGTTACTCAAAGAAATAATGACAGCACGAGGCCTTGACTCATACACAGCATGTCGCCTCCACAAGTATGGTTGGCCTAATAATACATCACAAACATCCAGGGGTGTAACATCACACAATACCTCGTCGGTGAATGGTTTGATGCTGTAGGGAAGGCGGCACTGCTGGCGAACTTTGAGATCTCGTCCTTCATGAAGCCACCCGATACTGTACGGCTGTGGGTGTGGTGTAGTCGGTAGGCCCAACCGCTTCACGACCTCTGCTGAAATAAGGGTCTTTTGGCTGCCACTGTCGACAATGAATTGCAGCGGCGAACCCTTCACCCACATCTGTGAGTGGAAAAGACATTCCCCCTCCTCTGGCTCTTCGGGCTCATTCTTCTGGATCTTGGCAGTGGCAACAGTGGCGCTGGGATCCGCATCAATGATCTGCTTCCCTTTGCCATTCCCCTTGTCGGGTTCTGGCTCAGGGTCGGAACATGTATCTGATTCGGAAGCCTTCAACTCAGCCACCAATGACTGCTTGGTCCGACACTCACTTGTGTAATGAGTGGGACTCTTGTGGAAATCACACCACTTTCCTGTGTCCTTCTTTGGCTTTGTGGTGTTGTTCTTTTCTTGCGGCTTCGACGGGTTGTCTTGGGTCACCCCGCCTTGTCTTTGTCCTTTGGGCTTCGGATTTGCAGATCCAAAGTCTCTCTTCTTCTGTTTGAACTTTTGCTCGATTTTGACAGCGTATCGGTATGCTGTGCCGAGTGAGGAGATGCCCAAGAACTCCATCTCTTCCTGGATGTATCTGTGTAGGCAGCCGCGGTATTTGAGCACCAGATGCCGCTCAGAATCTTTGATACCCAACTGTGTGCGAAAGGTGTGAAAGATGTTTGTGAACTCAGGCACATCTTGGTCCCGTCCCTGCCGCGTGGTCCATTTGATGTATTTGTCCTCATAGCTTTTGACAGGGTAGTACTGCTCCTTGATGGCATCTCGGAATTAATCCCAAGTGGGTCGGCTGAAAATAGTGAGCCTGTGCTTTCATCCTTCTGCTCGCAGTAGGTTTCCCACCAGTCCTTGACGTGGGGGGCTGCTTTGAGAAGAGCGAAAACAATCTTTTCCCGACTTGAAAATTCATGAACAGAGAAATACCCATCTAGCAGATTTAACCATTTATCTACGGAATCTGCGTCTATTTTACCCTCGAAGATGGGGATTTCAAAATTAACTTGTACCTTAAAGGGCGTGGCGTTTCCAGAGTCGCTGCTGGAAGCCGATGCGTCACCTCTAGGTAGCCGCTGAAGGATCTGCGCAAAGCTATCCATCATCGCGTTCCTTTGCCGCTCGAATGCTTCTTCGAGCAAGATTTTGATAGGATCTCCTACCCCCTCGTCTTTCTTCTCATCCGCCATGGGAGGTCGTCGGGATTTGCGAGGCTAGTCTTGCAAAGGTTCGACCAGTTCAAGCCCTAACTCCTTATATCCTGACCTCGTCGGGGACATGCAAAGAAAAATCGAGAAAAAGCAGACCGCTCTGATACCACTGATCCGGATTTAAACAGGAACGCAATAAAATACAGAGATAACCATATACACAAAGATGCAGCGGAAATAATACTTCATTTCATTAATGGAAAATACTGAAATATGCTTACAACCCGAAATAGAAATAAACCAGCTAGGGCGATGGTAGCTTATCTGTGAGAAGAAATGTGTGGCTACATGCCTCTGAACTGTCTTACAATGAGGCTCGAAGGCCTATTTATTGTTGAGAAACAATGGAAAACCATTAACATTCCAAAACCTAACCCTAG